>OX155954.1:24427997-24724188 GCA_944548615.1 Micropterix aruncella | reverse complement strand
TTGTGATTTTTGTTTTAAATTCAACTTCCTAATTATTGTTGGTAGAGTTTGTAGGTTAATAAAAACAATACAGCCTTGAGCAGAAAAAGAAACAATTAAAAAATAAGTTATAATTATGAAAAGGCACACAGAAAATATTTAATGTGATTTTGTTTTAAATTCAACTTCCTAATTATTGTTGGTAGAGTTTGTAGGTTAATAAAAACAATACAGCCTTGAGCAGAAAAAGAAACAATTAAAAAATAAATTATATTATGAAAAGGCACACAGAAAATATTTAATGTGATTTTGTTTTAAATTCAACTTCCTAATTATTGTTGGTAGAGTTTGTAGGTTAATAAAAACAATACAGCCTTGAGCAGAAAAAGAAACAATTAAAAAATAAATTATATTATGAAAAGGCACACAGAAAATATTTTAATGTGATTTTGTTTTAAATTCAACTTCCTAATTATTGTTGGTAGAGTTTGTAGGTTAATAAAAACAATACAGCCTTGAGCAGAAAAAGAAACAATTAAAAAATACATTATATTATGAAAAGGCACACAGAAAATATTTTAATGTGATTTTGTTTTAAATTCAACTTCCTAATTATTGTTGGTAGAGTTTGTAGGTTAATAAAAACAATACAGCCTTGAGCAGAAAAAGAAACAATTAAAAAATAAATTATATTATGAAAAGGCACACAGAAAATATTTTAATGTGATTTTGTTTTAAATTCAACTTCCTAATTATTGTTGGTAGAGTTTGTAGGTTAATAAAAACAATACAGCCTTGAGCAGAAAAAGAAACAATTAAAAAATAATTATATTATGAAAAGGCACACAGAAATATTTTAATGTGATTTTGTTTTAAATTCAACTTCCTAATTATTGTTGGTAGAGTTTGTAGGTTAATAAAAACAATACAGCCTTGAGCAGAAAAAGAAACAATTAAAAATAAATTATATTATGAAAAGGCACACAGAAAATATTTTAATGTGATTTTGTTTTAAATTCAACTTCCTAATTATTGTTGGTAGAGTTTGTAGGTTAATAAAAACAATACAGCCTTGAGCAGAAAAGAAACAATTAAAAAATAAATTATATTATGAAAAGGCACACAGAAAATATTTTAATGTGATTTTGTTTTAAATTCAACTTCCTAATTATTGTTGTAGAGTTTGTAGGTTAATAAAAACAATACAGCCTTGAGCAGAAAAAGAAACAATTAAAAAATAAATTATATTATGAAAAGGCACACAGAAAATATTTTATTGTGATTTTGTTTTAAATTCAACTTCCTAATTATTGTTGGTAGAGTTTGTAGGTTAATAAAAACAATACAGCCTTGAGCAGAAAAAGAAACAATTAAAAAATAAATTATATTATGAAAAGGCACACAGAAAATATTTTAATGTGATTTTGTTTTAAATTCAACTTCCTAATTATTGTTGGTAGAGTTTGTAGGTTAATAAAAACAATACAGCCTTGAGCAGAAAAAGAAACAATTAAAAAATAAATTATATTATGAAAAGGCACACAGAAAATATTTTAATGTGATTTTGTTTTAAATTCAACTTCCTAATTATTGTTGGTAGAGTTTGTAGGTTAATAAAAACAATACAGCCTTGAGCAGAAAAAGAAACAATTAAAAAATACATTATATTATGAAAAGGCACACAGAAAATATTTTAATGTGATTTTGTTTTAAATTCAACTTCCTAATTATTGTTGGTAGAGTTTGTAGGTTAATAAAAACAATACAGCCTTGAGCAGAAAAAGAAACAATTAAAAAATAAGTTATATTATGAAAAGGCACACAGAAAATATTTAATGTGATTTTGTTTTAAATTCAACTTCCTAATTATTGTTGGTAGAGTTTGTAGGTTAATAAAAACAATACAGCCTTGAGCAGAAAAAGAAACAATTAAAAAATAAGTTATATTATGAAAAGGCACACAGAAAATATTTTAATGTGATTTTGTTTTAAATTCAACTTCCTAATTATTGTTGGTAGAGTTTGTAGGTTAATAAAAACAATACAGCCTTGAGCAGAAAAAGAAACAATTAAAAAATAAGTTATATTATGAAAAGGCACACAGAAAATATTTTAATGTGATTTTGTTTTAAATTCAACTTCCTAATTATTGTTGGTAGAGTTTGTAGGTTAATAAAAACAATACAGCCTTGAGCAGAAAAAGAAACAATTAAAAAATAAGTTATATTATGAAAAGGCACACAGAAAATATTTTAATGTGATTTTGTTTTAAATTCAACTTCCTAATTATTGTTGGTAGAGTTTGTAGGTTAATAAAAACTATACAGCCTTGAGCAGAAAAAGAAACAATTAAAAAATAAGTTATATTATGAAAAGGCACACAGAAAATATTTTAATGTGATTTTGTTTTAAATTCAACTTTCTAATTATTGTTGGTAGAGTTTGTAGGTTAATAAAAACAATACAGCCTTGAGCAGAAAAGAAACAATTAAAAAATAAATTATATTATGAAAAGGCACACAGAAAATATTTTAATGTGATTTTGTTTTAAATTCAACTTCCTAATTATTGTTGGTAGAGTTTGTAGGTTAATAAAAACAATACAGCCTTGAGCAGAAAAAGAAACAATTAAAAAAATAAGTTATATTATGAAAAGGCACACAGAAAATATTTTAATGTGATTTTGTTTTAAATTCAACTTCCTAATTATTGTTGGTAGAGTTTGTAGGTTAATAAAAACAATACAGCCTTGAGCAGAAAAAGAAACCATTAAAAAATAAGTTATATTATGAAAAGGCACACAGAAAATATTTTAATGTGATTTTGTTTTAAATTCAACTTCCTAATTATTGTTGGTAGAGTTGGTAGGTAATAAAAACAATACAGCCTTGAGCAGAAAAAAGAAACAATTAAAAAATAAATTATATTAT
Source organism: Micropterix aruncella (assembly GCA_944548615.1). Lineage (NCBI taxonomy): Eukaryota > Metazoa > Arthropoda > Insecta > Lepidoptera > Micropterigidae > Micropterix > Micropterix aruncella. The sequence goes on along the minus strand of OX155954.1, from coordinate 24,721,279 downwards.
GAAAAGGCACACAGAAAATATTTTAATGTGATTTTGTTTTAAATTCAACTTCCTAATTATTGTTGGTAGAGTTTGTAGGTTAATAAAAACAATACAGCCTTGAGCAGAAAAAGAAACAATTAAAAAATAAATAATATTATGAAAAGGCACACAGAAAATATTTTAATGTGATTTTGTTTAAATTCAACTTCCTAATTATTGTTGGTAGAGGTTGTAGGTTAATAAAAACAATACAGCCTTGAGCAGAAAAAGAAACAATTAAAAAATAAATTATATTATGAAAAGGCACACAGAAAATATTTTAATGTGATTTTGTTTTAAATTCAACTTCCTAATTATTGTTAGTAGAGTTTGTAGGTTAATAAAAACAATACAGCCTTGAGCAGAAAAAGAAACAATTAAAAAATAAGTTATATTATGAAAAGGCACACAGAAAATATTTTAATGTGATTTTGTTTTAAATTCAACTTCCTAATTATTGTTGGTAGAGTTTGTAGGTTAATAAAAACAATACAGCCTTGAGCAGAAAAAGAAACAAATAAAAAATAAGTTATATTATGAAAAGGCACACAGAAAATATTTTAATGTGATTTTGTTTTAAATTCAACTTCCTAATTATTGTTGGTAGAGTTTGTAGGTTAATAAAAACAATACAGCCTTGAGCAGAAAAAGAAACAATTAAAAAATAAATTATATTATGAAAAGGCACACAGAAAATATTTTAATGTGATTTTGTTTTAAATTCAACTTCCTAATTATTGTTGGTAGAGTTTGTAGGTTAATAAAAACAATACAGCCTTGAGCAGAAAAAGAAACAATTAAAAAATAAATTATATTATGAAAAGGCACACAGAAAATATTTTAATGTGATTTTGTTTTAAATTCAACTTCCTAATTATTGTTGGTAGAGTTTGTAGGTTAATAAAAACAATACAGCCTTGAGCAGAAAAAGAAACAATTAAAAAATACATTATATTATGAAAAGGCACACAGAAAATATTTTAATGTGATTTTGTTTTAAATTCAACTTCCTAATTATTGTTGGTAGAGTTTGTAGGTTAATAAAAACAATACAGCCTTGAGCAGAAAAAGAAACAATTAAAAAATATGTTATATTATGAAAAGGCACACAGAAAATATTTTAATGTGATTTTGTTTTAAATTCAACTTCCTAATTATTGTTGGTAGAGTTTGTAGGTTAATAAAAACAATACAGCCTTGAGCAGAAAAAGAAACAATTAAAAAATAAGTTATATTATGAAAAGGCACACAGAAAATATTTTAATGTGATTTTGTTTTAAATTCAACATCCTAATTATTGTTGGTAGAGTTTGTAGGTTAATAAAAACAATACAGCCTTGAGCAGAAAAAGAAACAATTAAAAAATAAGTTATATTATGAAAAGGCACACAGAAAATATTTTAATGTGATTTTGTTTTAAATTCAACTTCCTAATTATTGTTGGTAGAGTTTGTAGGTTAATAAAAACAATACAGAAAATATTTTAATGTGATTTTGTTTTAAATTCAACTTCCTAATTATTGTTGGTAGAGTTTGTAGGTTAATAAAAACAATACAGCCTTGAGCAGAAAAAGAAACAATTAAAAAATAAATTATATTATGAAAAGGCACACAGAAAATATTTTAATGTGATTTTGTTTTAAATTCAACTTCCTAATTATTGTTGGTAGAGTTTGTAGGTTAATAAAAACAATACAGCCTTGAGCAGAAAAAGAAACAATTAAAAAATAAATTATATTATGAAAAGGCACACAGAAAATATTTTAATGTGATTTTGTTTTAAATTCAACTTCCTAATTATTGTTGGTAGAGTTTGTAGGTTAATAAAAACAATACAGCCTTGAGCAGAAAAAGAAACAATTAAAAAATAAATTATATTATGAAAAGGCACACAGAAAATATTTTAATGTGATTTTGTTTTAAATTCAACTTCCTAATTATTGTTGGTAGAGTTTGTAGGTTAATAAAAACAATACAGCCTTGAGCAGAAAAAGAAACAATTAAAAAATAAATTATATTATGAAAAGGCACACAGAAAATATTTTAATGTGATTTTGTTTTAAATTCAACTTCCTAATTATTGTTGGTAGAGTTTGTAGGTTAATAAAAACAATACAGCCTTGAGCAGAAAAAGAAACAATTAAAAAATAAATTATATTATGAAAAGGCACACAGAAAATATTTTAATGTGATTTTGTTTAAATTCAACTTCCTAATTATTGTTGGTAGAGTTTGTAGGTTAATAAAAACAATACAGCCTTGAGCAGAAAAAGAAACAATTAAAAATAAATTATATTATGAAAAGGCACACAGAAAATATTTTAATGTGATTTTGTTTTAAATTCAACTTCCTAATTATTGTTGGTAGAGTTTGTAGGTTAATAAAAACAATACAGCCTTGAGCAGAAAAAGAAACAATTAAAAAATAAATTATATTATGAAAAGGCACACAGAAAATATTTTAATGTGATTTTGTTTTAAATTCAACTTCCTAATTATTGTTGGTAGAGTTTGTAGGTTAATAAAAACAATACAGCCTTGAGCAGAAAAAGAAACAATTAAAAAATAAATTATATTAAGAAAAGGCACACAGAAAATATTTTAATGTGATTTTGTTTTAAATTCAACTTCCTAATTATTGTTGGTAGAGTTTGTAGGTTAATAAAAACAATACAGCCTTGAGCAGAAAAAGAAACAATTAAAAAATAAATAATATTATGAAAAGGCACACAGAAAATATTTTAATGTGATTTTGTTTTTAAATTCAACTTCCTAATTATTGTTGGTAGAGTTTGTAGGTTAATAAAAACAATACAGCCTTGAGCAGAAAAAGAAACAATTAAAAAATAAATTATATTATGAAAAGGCACACAGAAAATATTTTAATGTGATTTTGTTTTAAATTCAACTTCCTAATTATTGTTGGTAGAGTTTGTAGGTTAATAAAAACAATACAGCCTTGAGCAGAAAAAGAAACAATTAAAAAATAAATTATATTATGAAAAGGCACACAGAAAATATTTTAATGTGATTTTGTTTTAAATTCAACTTCCTAATTATTGTTGGTAGAGTTTGTAGGTTAATAAAAACAATACAGCCTTGAGCAGAAAAAGAAACAATTAAAAAATAAATTATATTAAGAAAAGGCACACAGAAAATATTTTAATGTGATTTTGTTTTAAATTCAACTTCCTAATTATTGTTGGTAGAGTTTGTAGGTTAATAAAAACAATACAGCCTTGAGCAGAAAAAGAAACAATTAAAAAATAAATAATATTATGAAAAGGCACACAGAAAATATTTTAATGTGATTTTGTTTTAAATTCAACTTCCTAATTATTGTTGGTAGAGTTTGTAGGTTAATAAAAACAATACAGCCTTGAGCAGAAAAAGAAACAATTAAAAAATAAATTATATTATGAAAAGGCACACAGAAAATATTTTAATGTGATTTTGTTTTAAATTCAACTTCCTAATTATTGTTAGTAGAGTTTGTAGGTTAATAAAAACAATACAGCCTTGAGCAGAAAAAGAAACAATTAAAAAATAAGTTATATTATGAAAAGGCACACAGAAAATATTTTAATGTGATTTTGTTTTAAATTCAACTTCCTAATTATTGTTGGTAGAGTTTGTAGGTTAATAAAAACAATACAGCCTTGAGCAGAAAAAGAAACAATTAAAAAATAAATTATATTATGAAAAGGCACACAGAAAATATTTTAATGTGATTTTGTCTTTAAATTCAACTTCCTAATTATTGTTGGTAGAGTTTGTAGGTTAATAAAAACAATACAGCCTTGAGCAGAAAAAGAAACAATTAAAAAATAAATTATATTAAGAAAAGGCACACAGAAAATATTTTAATGTGATTTTGTTTTAAATTCAACTTCCTAATTATTGTTGGTAGAGTTTGTAGGTTAATAAAAACAATACAGCCTTGAGCAGAAAAAGAAACAATTAAAAAATACATTATATTATGAAAAGGCACACAGAAAATATTTTAATGTGATTTTGTTTTAAATTCAACTTCCTAATTATTGTTGGTAGAGTTTGTAGGTTAATAAAAACAATACAGCCTTGAGCAGAAAAAGAAACAATTAAAAAATAAGTTATATTATGAAAAGGCACACAGAAAATATTTTAATGTGATTTTGTTTTAAATTCAACTTCCTAATTATTGTTGGTAGAGTTTGTAGGTTAATAAAAACAATACAGCCTTGAGCAGAAAAAGAAACAATTAAAAAATAAGTTATATTATGAAAAGGCACACAGAAAATATTTTAATGTGATTTTGTTTTAATTCAACTTCCTAATTATTGTTGGTAGAGTTTGTAGGTTAATAAAAACAATACAGCCTTGAGCAGAAAAAGAAACAATTAAAAAATACATTATATTATGAAAAGGCACACAGAAAATATTTTAATGTGATTTTGTTTTAAATTCAACTTCCTAATTATTGTTGGTAGAGTTTGTAGGTTAATAAAAACAATACAGCCTTGAGCAGAAAAAGAAACAATTAAAAAATAAATTATATTATGAAAAGGCACACAGAAAATATTTTAATGTGATTTTGTTTTAAATTCAACTTCCTAATTATTGTTGGTAGAGTTTGTAGGTTAATAAAAACAATACAGCCTTGAGCAGAAAAAGAAACAATTAAAAAATAAATTATATTATGAAAAGGCACACAGAAAATATTTTAATGTGATTTTGTTTTAAATTCAACTTCCTAATTATTGTTGGTAGAGTTTGTAGGTTAATAAAAACAATACAGCCTTGAGCAGAAAAAGAAACAATTAAAAAATAAATTATATTATGAAAAGGCACACAGAAAATATTTTAATGTGATTTTGTTTTAAATTCAACTTCCTAATTATTGTTGGTAGAGTTTGTAGGTTAATAAAAACAATACAGCCTTGAGCAGAAAAAGAAACAATTAAAAAATAAATTATATTATGAAAAGGCACACAGAAAATATTTTAATGTGATTTTGTTTTAAATTCAACTTCCTAATTATTGTTGGTAGAGTTTGTAGGTTAATAAAAACAATACAGCCTTGAGCAGAAAAAGAAACAATTAAAAAATAAATTATATTATGAAAAGGCACACAGAAAATATTTTAATGTGATTTTGTTTTAAATTCAACTTCCTAATTATTGTTGGTAGAGTTTGTAGGTTAATAAAAACAATACAGCCTTGAGCAGAAAAAGAAACAATTAAAAAATACATTATATTATGAAAAGGCACACAGAAAATATTTTAATGTGATTTTGTTTTAAATTCAACTTCCTAATTATTGTTGGTAGAGTTTGTAGGTTAATAAAAACAATACAGCCTTGAGCAGAAAAAGAAACAATTAAAAAATAAGTTATATTATGAAAAGGCACACAGAAAATATTTTAATGTGATTTTGTTTTAAATTCAACTTCCTAATTATTGTTGGTAGAGTTTGTAGGTTAATAAAAACAATACAGCCTTGAGCAGAAAAAGAAACAATTAAAAAATAAGTTATATTATGAAAAGGCACACAGAAAATATTTTAATGTGATTTTGTTTTAAATTCAACTTCCTAATTATTGTTGGTAGAGTTTGTAGGTTAATAAAAACAATACAGCCTTGAGCAGAAAAAGAAACAATTAAAAAATAAGTTATATTATGAAAAGGCACACAGAAAATATTTTAATGTGATTTTGTTTTAAATTCAACTTCCTAATTATTGATGGTAGAGTTTGTAGGTTAATAAAAACAATACAGCCTTGAGCAGAAAAAGAAACAATTAAAAAATAAGTTATATTATGAAAAGGCACACAGAAAATATTTTAATGTGATTTTGTTTTAAATTCAACTTCCTAATTATTGTTGGTAGAGTTTGTAGGTTAATAAAAACAATACAGCCTTGAGCAGAAAAAGAAACAATTAAAAAATAAGTTATATTATGAAAAGGCACACAGAAAATATATTAATGTGATTTTGTTTTAAATTCAACTTCCTAATTATTGTTGGTAGAGTTTGTAGGTTGATAAAAACAATACAGCCTTGAGCAGGAAAAAGAAACAATTAAAAAATAAATTATATTATGAAAAGGCACACAGAAAATATTTTAATGTGATTTTGTTTTAAATTCAACTTCCTAATTATTGTTGGTAGAGTTTGTAGGTTAATAAAAACAATACAGCCTTGAGCAGAAAAAGAAACAATTAAAAAATAAGTTATATTATGAAAAGGCACACAGAAAATATTTTAATGTGATTTTGTTTTAAATTCAACTTCCTAATTATTGTTGGTAGAGTTTGTAGGTTAATAAAAACAATACAGCCTTGAGCAGAAAAAGAAACAATTAAAAAATAAGTTATATTATGAAAAGGCACACAGAAAATATTTTAATGTGATTTTGTTTTAAATTCAACTTCCTAATTATTGTTGGTAGAGTTTGTAGGTTAATAAAAACAATACAGCCTTGAGCAGAAAAAGAAACAATTAAAAAATAAATTATATTATGAAAAGGCACACAGAAAATATTTTAATGTGATTTTGTTTTAAATTCAACTTCCTAATTATTGTTGGTAGAGTTTGTAGGTTAATAAAAACAATACAGCCTTGAGCAGAAAAAGAAACAATTAAAAAATAAATTATATTATGAAAAGGCACACAGAAAATATTTTAATGTGATTTTGTTTTAAATTCAACTTCCTAATTATTGTTGGTAGAGTTTGTAGGTTAATAAAAACAATACAGCCTTGAGCAGAAAAAGAAACAATTAAAAAATACATTATATTATGAAAAGGCACACAGAAAATATTTTAATGTGATTTTGTTTTAAATTCAACTTCCTAATTATTGTTGGTAGAGTTTGTAGGTTAATAAAAACAATACAGCCTTGAGCAGAAAAAGAAACAATTAAAAAATAAATTATATTATGAAAAGGCACACAGAAAATATTTTAATGTGATTTTGTTTTAAATTCAACTTCCTAATTATTGTTGGTAGAGTTTATAGGTTAATAAAAACAATACAGCCTTGAGCAGAAAAAGAAACAATTAAAAAATAAATTATATTATGAAAAGGCACACAGAAAATATTTTAATGTGATTTTGTTTTAAATTCAACTTCCTAATTATTGTTGGTAGAGTTTGTAGGTTAATAAAAACAATACAGCCTTGAGCAGAAAAAGAAACAATTAAAAAATAAATTATATTATGAAAAGGCACACAGAAAATATTTTAATGTGATTTTGTTTTAAATTCAACTTCCTAATTATTGTTGGTAGAAGATTCTATGCAGGCAATTACGAAAACTACTAAGAAAGTTGAACCCATTCGTGGTATCATTTCTATACTGTCGTGTAGTCTTTGGTGTCTTTGATGTTTGACGTCCAGCGATTCAACGTCTACGTTTACGTCATAGTTTGTGATGCAAAGAACCTGCCGATATAAACAGTGTCAATATTTATCAAAATTCTTATATTGTTATAGTATACACGTCACTATTATATATTGCACCTCTTCTCCTCGTTTGCAGATAGTTTTGTGGTTTAGACGACTCTTGTCGCATTTTCCTCTGACTGTTGCGAATGTAACGATTTCGGGTGATTTTCCATGTTTTTTAATGCTAAATAAATTTAGAAAATTGTCAATGTCCGCGATTTTAATGACTGACTGAGCGATGGGCATCTATGTGCCTCAACGCGGGATGATTTACAATGCGCCAAGTCCATATTCGTGGTCTTCAGAGCCGGGAGAGGTCCGGATATTGGGCCGCAAGTAGGGACATTGTTTTTTTTTCGATACTTTTTGGTATTGAGTACTTTTGTTTCGATACCGATACTTTTGTACTCGATACTTTTATTCAATGAGTACTTTTGGTCAAGTATCGTATCGAATAAATCTTATGAATGATTTTTTAAAACTAGGCTTTATGACTCATGTTTATGCATGCCGGTTAAAAAATAACAAGATGTTTTGTTTCATTCATTCATTATGGTACACAGGAATTTGAAGTTTATTGGTTGGAAATAAAGTTCATTATACTTTCGTTTTTGCGTTGAGGTTCATTCACTCAACTCAACTCTCACCAGTTTTGCCAATTTAGCGACTTTGTCAGAAGCGACATTTTGACACTAATAGCGTCTTTTTATTTTCATTTAGCGATAAAAAAAAAACTAGCGAGTTTTCTAGCGTCTTTTTGATGTTGTATTTCGATTATCATTTTACATGTTTTTTTGAGTCCACATTTATGTACATTATATAAATTTACTGTATCTAACTGAAAAAACACACTTTGAAAACGCTCTTAATCAACAGATTCATTAAAATAATGGGAAGATATAATTTACGCTTCAGGCGTTTTAGTTGTTAAGTTGACTATTGAAACGGTATTATTTCCAAATTATGTTGGAATTTATTAAGTGGATAATTTAACATTTCTTTTTATAATTTTTTTTGTTAAGTTTTTTATTATTATTATTTAAATGCGATTATTTTTATTTTATTTTGTTATGTCTTTTAATTTGACACTATTGTCACTATTTCTTTTTTACTATGGTTTTTCATTTTGAAATTTAACTAATAAGTAATTTATCTAATATATATTTTTTTGACGATTTCACCAGATTAGGTATCTACCTATGCTTGTTGTAGATACCTAGTCTTTTTTGAAAAATAAATATGATTATGATTATTATGGTTACATGAAAGTGTATTTACATAAAATTTTATTTACTTATTATGACTCCTTTCTTCCCAGTTCCTACCTCTCCCTATGTGTAGGTATTAATACTTCAAAAAAATGTTATTGTTGTGTTTAAATTATGAATATTTAAGTGGAAACATGTAATTAGCTTTATTTTTTAAACTTAATAATTTTGTAACAAATTTATTGTAACAGCTGTATGTTCCCTTAAAAATAATAAAATAAAAAAAAAAATAAAGTGGTTTTTCCCAAATTGTACAAGCTTGCCTAAGAGTACTTACTGTGAAGGCTTCTTAATAGGAGCTGAATCGTGAGTTGAGCCGATCCGAGAACAAAATGTATCTTAAGGCCCAAGCTGCAGGAAACCATTCGGTACCCCCAACTCCTCCCCCACCCCCCCTAAACTCGTCGAAGCGAGAGTTATTTATAACTTGCCAACCATTGAAATATCCCCAGTGATCATGCCATTTACGCACGAAAGAAGAGCCAACCTATCAGGATCAAGCACCTGCTCTGACAGTGCGAAAATATGCCGTCGAGGAAAAATGGGAAGTCGCCTTAGAAAGAGTGTCAACAGCAAGGATCAATTAATCATGGTTTATATTCAATTTGGCTCGGTCGGCCTTATTCCAAGGACTCGGAGGCGAGGAGCCTCTTTGTTGGTTCCAAATTATTTGGCGTTGAAAATTCTGAACGGCCTCCAACATTCAATAAAGAAAAGAAAAAAAATGATACTTTCAGTGCCGGGATGGGTGATAAATTAAACGGGGCGTGTAAACGTTTGCTGTCGTTCGGAATATTAAATAATGGTAGGTAACTAGATTGTAAAACATGTGGGTTGTGTTTGCGATATATTACGGTATTACAAAGTATCTACGGTTGCTAAATATATTGTATTATATGCTTAATAAGTCAAGACGAATAAATTGTGAATTGATAGACAAGCTAAATAAACAAATAACTAGCTGAAACCCGTCGAATTCGACGATCACTTTATTGAACGTAATGTTTTAAAAATAATCGGAAACATACTTCTTATTTATGTACAAATAATATTTTTTCAGATTAATTCGATTATCTTGCTGTGCCTTGCTCATTTGATCTACGATCAGAAATGTCACCAATGTCTTGGAGAAAACGGACAGGAACAATCGATGAGTGACGCGAACGTGACATGACATGTGGCAGAAAGTAAACAAAAAGTTTCGCGCCAATTTAGCTTACTTTAGAAACTGTACGCTAGATGGCGGTGAAATAATTGAAATCTTTAAGATTTGTTTTTAACTATATTGAATTTAAAATATATATTTCACATTAGATAAAGGGGCAGTTGACTAGACATGCAGTGCAGTGACCGTACAGTGATTCGCCTAATAGGTCATTCGGCCATACTCCGGCGATATCCTCTTTGATCAAACCGCATATGACGTCACAAAGGCAACAATGGCATTCTGTTCACTAATGCAGTGGAGATTAAAGCGCTCGTATCGACATTCTCTACGGTTAGCTATATATTTCTCTACAACTAGAGATGTCAACTGCAACGGGGGAAACCGCCCCCTCAGGAAGTTTTAACGATATTAGATTGTTTTATCTCCGGTGAGTTGAGCGTAGAAGACTTGGGACGAAAACAATACACTGTCTAGTTACGCCACTCGCCCTTAGGAATCCAACGCCTTACAGCGAGTTAACCAAGTAAATCATCCAGCGAGCCGAAACACGCTCCCTTACTTCCAGTTGCAACTAGATTACTCCAGTCTCCCGACTGGTTACAGGTTCGAGGTCGCTTGCGCGGTCCCCTCCCTTACTCCATATTTCTCTACAGTTTAATATTTACGCAGTGACGGACGAGGGGGGAAACCCCGCCCACCACCCGGACAGTTCTAACGACATGGGACATTTTATCTACCCGGGATGTCATGCAATGACAACCTTACATATACCAGAATTGTAGTGCGTGAGGGGTTGACGAACGGAGACATGGGTTCCCCGGGTTTCTACCCTCTGCGGCACCCCGTAAACCGTTTATTTTAAAACCATATTGTTTCACAAATTCAATATATATAATTCAATAATATATTGATAAAATTCAATAATATATTGATGACATTCAATAATATATGATGAAATTCAATAATATATGGCATTGAATTAATAATAGTGATAATAGCATGAAATCTTAGTTATGTAAAAAGTTAAAAGGTAGAAGATGTTAAAAATAGTGTTTATTATAAATGATTTCTTAGCAATTTATCTACTGAGGTTGTGATGGGCGGTGAGGCGGTGAATACAAGCCTTGGAATGGTCCCGACTTCCAGCTGCAGACGGCAGGTTACGCCGTTGGGGGGGTCGACGACCGGGGATCATATTCTACCCTATGCTCACCCAGAAAATATTGTACCCTAGTATGGGCATTATCCTCGTTGGGATTTTGTGAATATACCTTTTTGCTACGTTTTCTCAAAATATTTTACTTTTATTATTATAATTATTATAGTTTCTGATTTATTCAATGGTTGTATCGTCATAAAAACGTTACATCAAGATTTATGAAGTATCTAGCGTGAGCTTCTAGACGCATTCACGTCAATATCTAATTGCTTTAGCTGCAATATCACCAAATAATGAATTCATACCAGCACAGCGAAGTTCCGCAGATTTGATCCCCCTTTCGTCCGCCTGGTGGGACTAATAAAAACAATAAAAACAAATGAATAGTGGCCCCCATATGCGGAACTGTTTGCAATTCGCCTTGCGTTTGAGTTCCGGAACGATTTACGATGCGATCGTATCGGCTAAACCGCCCACAGCGGTAATAAAGCAGTTGTTATCGTCGATTTGTTTTCGGTGACCCGGTCGGCCGGCGCTTTCGCCAGATTCGGATTACCTACCAGCCCGCCCTAAACCGGCACCTACTCGGCTCCCAAGCAATCGCATTAAACCACCATAGACCAAGAGCCAACGTAAAAAAGTTCAAGCGTTTTGGAAAAGCTGATACTTTTAGATTAAATAGTACCACTGAGTCCAAAAAAATTGAACCAATTTTCAATTTATATGCCCAATATATCGAATTTCAGAAATATTTTTAAGCTATTGCATAGCTTTTATCGCGGGCCTAGTAGGCCAGCGCGGCGACCGAATGAAGAAATTTCTTAACGAAAATTAATGATTTTAAACTGATAATTACGTCTAAACCACTACTGCTTACGATTCGAAAAAAATATATGTTAAACAAGAACATCTTCCTAATATTCTTAGCTTTGAATATTTTAGATTTTGTTTATATTACATAGTGTAATTAATTTTTGAAATTAGGTCTAACCGAACACAAAAACGACTACTACGCAAATACTATTTGGCGTATTATTATGAAACCTGCACCATTTTAAAGATAATTTAATTATCTATCTTTTTATCTAAGATTTTTTTCGAATAATTCGGTTTTTTTGCTTTATCGAATAAAAAAATTCGTGCGCGCCGCTCTATCGTAAGACGTTTAAATTATTCCGAATCATTTGCTACCGCAGCCGCAAATGATTCGGAATAATTTCAACGTTTTCCGATAGAGCGCAGTTATCTGATATCAGAAAAAATAAAATAAATTATATAAATAAATAATTATAATTGCAGAAGTTGTTAAAAATGCTATGCAATAGCTTTACCGCGGCAGTCCACGAGTGCCACACGTATTTTTTTCTAAGTTAGTAGCACTGCGACAGACATTTTTGGATTTTTTTGCATAATACAGGTAAATAGTATATGAGCTGCGCTTGGTTTTGTACTACGCAAAAGTAACTTTTCGATTTTTACAATGTCTGATTTTGTTGAGCAAAAAAGTTTAATTAAATTTTGTTTGTGAAATGAAATTTCCTATACAGAAACATTTAGGATATTGCGGAGAGCCTTTGCTGAACAGACTTTGTCGGAAAGAAATGTTTACAGTGGTATAAACTTTTTAAGAAGGAGGACTGTCAACCTCTACAGAAAGACCCTCGAAAAAGAATTAGGGACCTTACTGATGCTGTAAGCATTTCAAGAGGAACTTTCAACACCATTTTAAAAGATGTTTTTGGGTCTGAAACGCCTCAAATCTCGATTAGTCCCTAAAACACTCAATTTCTTTGAAAAAGAGCGTCGTCCTAACATCTCTGCCGATATGATTTCTGACTATCAATCGGTCAAGAATCGCATTACTATGGGAGATGAGATTTAAATCTATGCTTATGGTCCGGAAACAACCGAATACCGTGCCAAAGGTGAGCCTAAATCGAAAAGACCGCACTAAAGTCACTCAAAAATTAAGGTCTTGTTACCAGTTTTTTTGGATTGTAGTAGTGGTCTGCATTCGGAATGACTTCCGTCGGGCCAAATTGTTAACAAGGAATATTATTTGAGTACTATACGTCGTTTGCGTGCAGCTATTCACTTGAAGAGGCCAGAATTATGGAAATACAACTCTCGGTTTGTGCACCACGATAATGCGCCGTTTCACACTGCATTTGTTCTTCGAGACCATTTCGTCAAAAATTCAACCCGTATTGTACCACAACAATCGAATTTACCTGATTTAGCATCGTGTGACTTTTGACTATTTCAAAACCTCAAAAGGCTGCTTCGGGGATACCGTTTTGACTGGATTAGGGAGATACAAGCTGAATCGATCAAAGATTTGAAGATCGTTTCGGAAATCAAATTTTAACGACTGTTTAGACAATTGGAAAAATGTGTTGGCATACGTCTATTGTGTGTGAAGGGCAACGAAATAGATTTAAAAAAATTGATACAAAATAAAAAAAAAAAGAAAATTGGTCTTACTTTTTATAAGACAGTAGTACTTTGGCCATAGAATGCCGGGGTGCAGTCCGCAGGTTAAATTCCGGGATACATAACGCTGACATACTAGGAAAGGTTTAATTTTAAATAGTACCGTCAAAGTGTCTTGGAAAAGCTGACAATTCACCAGTAGACAGTGGATGCAATAGAAAACACGTATATATATACTCAGACTGCTTCTCTATACCATTATATTGCGCCATCGTGACCATTATATTGCTCGGCAGTTTACCGATGCGTCATAGACCGATGCGTAAAATACATGGATATACTGACCGGTGGAGATATTCACGGCCCGGTGGCATAGTGGTTAGGTCGCCTGATCTTATATTGTAAGGTCCCGGGTTCCATTCCCGGCTGGGTCACCATTTTCCTTTGGGATCAAATTAACGGAATTGCATTTTCAATTCTGTCGATCGAATGCAATAACAAGACACACACTTACACACATGTTACACGCACACATACATATAACACGTCATAGTAGAGATGGACACATGACAATAAACCCGCCAATTGTGACATTTCACAATAAAGAGTATAAACAAATAAACAACAAACTGACGCCAAGCGCTATAAAGCAGTCTGACCATATGTTTCAAGTATTTTATTGCATACACTGTCTACTGATGAATTTTCAGCTTTCCCAAAACAATTTGGAGTGCTAAAGAAAATTCCACCTTTTCTAGTACGGTAGCGCCAACTATCCCGCTACCGTACTAGGAAATGTGTATTTTACTGATGCCAAGCGTCCGATTTTAAAGCAGTCTGATCGTATGTTTCGAGTTCCTTATTGCACCCACTATCTACTGATGAATCTTCAGCTTTCCCAAAACACTTTAGGGGTACTAAATAAAATTACACCTTCCTAGTACGGCAGCGCCAGGTATCCCAGAATCTGGCCTGCTATGGCCAAAATACTGTCTGATCTGAAAGTATCAGCTTTTCCAAAACTCTTGGACTTTTTTATCGCTGGCTCCCTAACTATTACTAATGGAAAGGTTTAGATAGGTTCTTCTATATTAAACAAGTGTGACGACGTACCGCCTAGCAACATAGATAGCGTTATAAAAGAAAATGAAAAGAAGGAGATGGCATTTAGGTTTATTTCGACGTTATTTGAGTGAATCCGTATCTTATTCTTCAAAATAACTTATTAGGAAACTGGGCTAGCTAGTCCAGAACATTCACGATATTTCATCATTGTTATCACTAATTTTTGGCTGTTATCACTAATCTTGCTGAGATTTCGCGTTTCTCCAAATGTTTTTGAAAATGATTGTTGTAAAGCAGTTTCCATTACAATTATGCACTTGGTGAAATTCATCCAACTTTAACACACAAGCATTTCACCAACTCTATCAGACCCTATGCAATCCTAGACCATTATATTGCCTCCTGCATGTTTCTCCTTGAAGACGATTCACTCGGGATTTTTGACCCACTCTTCGCTTCACATACACCGCACCAGGAGCATTAAAAACCGTTTTCTTAGTTTTACTTTAATAGATTCAATTTATTTACAATAAACCATTTTATTATTATGATTTAATGCATGCTCTTAGAGGCGTCTAAGAACTCCGACCAAGAACTTTTCATTAAATGAAAGCGAAGACTACCGCGGTTGTTTAATATTATAAATAAGATAAGACGAATTTACCGCGTGTTGTTATACGAATTTATAGCGTGGAATATTTGGAAAATGGAATATTTTGTCGAACTTGCCTTCCCAGCTGACTCGTATAGAGCACTTGGGCTCAGACGCTGGGATCGTACCGAGTGGGATAAACCAACCGGGTTCCCGACCCTCCGGGTGCTTCACGTCTTTCTACCATCCTGAAATTGGTAGCTTTTGTATATACATTACATACGTATCCAATTCACGAATTTACCGCTCTTGTACGTGTCATAATAAACTATAGGTAATATATATTATACAACATACTGTAAGTAACAAGTAGTTACTAACAAGCTGTAAGTTAAGAACAAGCTGTTTGCATCATAATAGTTTGAGTATATTAACTATTTAAAGACAAATATAAAATCTAATTCGTTCAGTATTGAATAAAATACGTCTAAATAGAGGTGAATTATAAAAAAACATATTAAATAAACTTACAAAATAAATTGAAAAAATCAAAATCCAAATACAAAAAAAAAACAATAAAGAGTTTTAAAATAGTCAAAAGTATTTGAAAAAAATCAAAGCAATCGAAAGGTAGCTACTTTTATAGAGGCTGTTTTTCAAATATTATTGCTTTTTGTAATATGACAGCAATATAATCATACCATGAATCCATAATTATACAATTTTAAAAGGGCACAACGTTTGAAAAGTAATGGTCTTCGAATTCTATAAGCATCTCCTTATTTTTTTAAATTTTATGTCCTCCGTCTGTTTAATATAATGAATATTCTTATATTTATAAAATATTTTATATTATGGTAATAAAGATATTTTTACGTTTGACTCCATATTAGTACCGACAAACGGCGAACCACTCGCTAAAGAAGTCACAACTATCAGTAGACGCCATTGAAATGAATATTTGTAGTAAATTGTTGAATTTGGTGGAGAGTCTGAAATCGTTGCATGGCTTAAAACATCCAGAGTCATTCTCTTTGAACACCGTTTTAATTTCGTGAAAGTTTATTTTTTGGTATGTAAATAAATCTAATAAAATTTTCATTGTCAACTTAGTCAGTTTTTTGTATATGCCTATCTTGCTTTTTTTCACAAAGCAATGACGTTGTAAACAGGGGAAGAACGCGACGCCTCGCTGTTCACCTCACTCACCAATTATGAGGACGGATTGCGATTAATGGATTTATGCTAGCTCCATAAATTCTGATAATTCATGCTTCAATTAGCAGATTAGGTTATCTTACTTCCGCCTGCATACTAAACTACTGACTGCTGATGGTAAATCTAACACACTACTGAATAATAAATTGAAAAGCAATGGAGTGATTTATGACGGGAATCTCGACAGTTTTCGTAAGTGTAGATATATGAGCCGAATTAATTATGAATACTAAAGAAGCAAAAAGCATAGGCAGATCACTTTGTTCTCAGATGATCAATAAATCAACGATGGTCTAACCCACGTATAACAACATGTAAGGAGATATAATTCTTTCTAAATTGGCATATACGTTGTGCATTTTCATTTAAACTGTAATTAATTATGAAAAGACTTCGGGTTTCTAAAGATGATTGGTCGAAATGAAATTAGAGATCTCTTTTATCATCCCGATTTACGATGAAAGTTTGAAAACTGTTTATTGGCTGTTGGAAAATATCTTATTGACCTACCTCCCGGTCCACGGGGCTCTGGTTGGCCAAGTCACATATTTTTAAAGTATTTTCTTATACTGCTCGTTGGTAATTTCCACCACCCCTTCAGCATGGGCATACCGACCAGAGAAGACTAGGACCAAAACTGAATGCTATTATCTGGCACACAGATGTATTCAAAATGGACGAAGGAACGGGATCTGGAATAAAGGACCAAGGGCCAAATAACAAGCTGTAGGAAAAGATGCAAAAGTATTTTAGTTTTTTTGTTTTATTTATTCTAAGCATTGGACACTGTACCACATGCCAAATAAATAGATAAACTGACATGATTAGGACTTACTGATACTTTCCTAAACTGGTCTTAAAGATTTATAACGCACGCCACTAGCGAAATAAACAACATGAGAAGTAAATGATTAACGATGAGACAAGGCTGTATATATAAATCTCGTACAGTCCGCGCGCAAGCTTTGAGGAATCGTAGGCTGAGGAAGCGGGCGGATTACGCCTCCCCCAACCGCCGCTTCATACCATACACTGTCCCAGTACTAAAGTACGGGCCAAAGGAACGTTCCGATGGGGTAATAACCGAGCTGTCAACAAGGATGCGGCTAACGTCGATATTGCTTTTCGCTTGCTCGATGAAACAGTATTATACAATTGCATTTATTATAGTACCGATTGCTATATTTAATAATATTTTCGGTTTAAGTATTGTTTCAGAATTAGAGTAATTAATTAATGACCTAATAGTGAGTTAATAAATGAGTACTTAATAGATAACTAATTATCATACCATGGCATATCACAGGTCATTATTAATTTCTAAACAGTCATTATTAGTAAAATGTTATCGTGGCATTTTGTAATAATGAGTCCCACACATGTATATTATAAAATGCTGCGCGGATAAAACATCATTACTTGCCTACCAGTTGAGCAATGGGGACCATATTTTCTAACCTGGACCTATTGAAGTTGAAGGGTGGCATTAACATGCAGACTCGGTGCCTTATACATAACATTTTGTCATTTTTGTGTGTGTGCCAGGATTGATTTTTTGAGAAAAAAAGGAGGGAAAGATTCTCGACCGCGATTTTACCTCCACGACACTTGGGTTAACCAAAACCGACACGCATCCCTACAAGCAGGTAGTAAAAGGAGCGGGGCCGACCCAACGATTTATTGTCTCACCGGAACGTTCCTTTGGTCAGTATTATAGTACTGGGAGAGTGCAGGGTATGAAGTGACGGTCGGGGGCGGCGTAATCCGCCGCTTCCTAAGCCTCCGATTCCTCGTAGCTTGCGCGCAGACAGTATGTATGGATGTACAAAACTTTTGACTGTACGAAGTATGTTTAACTTTAGTTTGTTAACCAGTTTCTTGTGTATAACACGCCTTTGTTGTAAAAAAATGTCAATTAAGTGTTTTAAAGTTTTAACTGACGTCTTTAAGGTATTCCTGCCTAAAGAAAATTACAGGATCTATCTCTGTTTGCTTCTTAATTTTTGCAATTCGTCTTGTTGCAGCTTTACTAATGCTTTAAAATGGAAAGAACGACCATATTATAAGGGAACCGTCAGCCGTTACGTTCGCTGAATATCGTGGTGTACTCCTAAATCCCCGAGAGCCATTACTGCGACCTAGTGACAGCAATTTTAAGAGCAACAAAATGCTTCCATTGAAGCCCCCGCTCGCGCTACACGCGGAATTGAATTTGCGACGCTCCAGCGACATTTGTTTTAATATTGTGGCTGAGAACCATTCCTGTTAGCTACGCTGCGCCACTCCCGTTCTTTTCAATTTGGTTTGCTACTGCAACTGTGAATCTGACAGATGAAAAGGGCAAGTCTGCTCTATTGCCGTTGATAACTATTTTATTCTCTATTTACATATATTTGTTTTGCTATTATATCGGCAATAGCGCAAGGGCACATATTTTCAAGTTAAAGCTCAAGTTTCAAAAGATGGAATGCTCGTGAGAGGTCAAGGAATATGAAATGTGGGCCATCGCGTCGTCATGCTGTGGATCGACCTGGCTCCGTTAAGTGGTACTAAATCTATACTAATAGATTTATCTATACTAATCGTCAAAAACGATTACAATCTGAATGTTTCAAATATTATACTCAGGAATGCGAGTCTACAATTCGCAGTAATCCAAAGTTTTTATGGACTTATATAAAGTCACTTTGGAAAGACAGCAATATACCTAGGGAAATGATTAATAATGGAGAAACGTTCAGCGATGGCATACATATATGTGAAGGTTTCAGTGTCTACTTTAAATCAGTGTTCATAGAATCGGCAGCCGATTCGAACACATGTCACGCAACGCCTAAAAGTGGCTCGCACAATTCGTTGAGTATCGGAGGCATCGAAATCAGCGAAGATATTATTCTTAGATACTTAAAGAAAATTGATATAAATAAGGGTTCGGGCAGTGACTCCATCCCTCCTATATTTATCTACAATTGAGCTCAGTCCCTCTCTGTTCCACTGGCCATTCTTTTCGACAGATCACTTAAGGCGGGCATTTTTCCGACGAGATGGAAAGAAGCGTGTGTCGTTCCAATTCACAAGGCAAAGGCCAAAGAATGTAGTATCTAATTACAGACCGATATCTATTGTTCCGGTTATTAGCAAGTTATTTGAGAAGGTGGTAAACGATTCCCTGCTGCCCTCGTTTAGGACAATTCTCCCTGAGAATCAGCATGGTTTTTTACCAGGACGCTCGGTTACATCAAATCTATGCCAATTTCTTGACTTTGTCACGGTCAACATGGATAAGAGACTGCAAGTAGATGTAATTTACACCGATTTCTCGAAGGCGTTTGACCGCGTCGACCACGGTATTCTACTTGGAAAATTAGAATCTGTGGGCATAGACGGCGACCTACTGCGATGGCTCTCATCGTACTTGAGGAACAGGCGACAGGCTGTTGTACTGGGTGCTTTTCGGTCGAATTATGTAAACATTCCATCTGGCGTACCCCAGGGCTCTCATCTTGGTCCGCTGCTGTTCAATGTATATACACGATATTCAGGATTGTTTCCAACACTCACA
This sequence comes from Micropterix aruncella, assembly GCA_944548615.1. NCBI lineage: Eukaryota > Metazoa > Arthropoda > Insecta > Lepidoptera > Micropterigidae > Micropterix > Micropterix aruncella. The sequence continues at coordinate 24,701,366 of OX155954.1, read as the reverse complement.
CTGCATTATGTACGCTGACGATCTTAAAGTTTATTCTGTGGTCAAAGATATTTGACAGTGTCATCGATTACAGGAGGACCTTGCTCGCATGTCAGACTATCGCTCTCTCAATAAATTAAGTTTAAATGCGGCGAAATGCAGCAAGTTATCCTTTACTCGTAACCGATCAAAGTATGATTTTGACTACAGGATAGGCGGAGAGATTATAGTAGAGAAGAGTGTAGTGCGGGATTTGGGGATAATGCTGGACAACAAATTAATGCTGGATACACACATTGAACACATAATGGGAAAAGCTTACAGAGCTCTCGTTTTCGTATTGAGAGCATGCAAACCATTCTCCGATATTAATGTGCTCTTCACTCTTTATAAAGCCTACGTTCGCAGTATAGTGGAGTTTGCGTCACCTATATGGTCACCGCAGTACAATGTACACATTGACCGTATAGAGCGTATTCAGAAAACCTTCGTAAGGCATTTGTGTCATCGAACCCTCGCTGAATATACTTCATATTCTGACGGCTTGGCAAGGTTCGAAATGCTGAGTCTTCAGCAGCGACGTAAAGTGACTGATATAACGTTCTTCCACAATATACTTTCGCATCATATCGACAGCCCACAAATTCTAAGCAGAATAGCCTTAAATGTCTCATCGCGCCGAACTCGTCACCGAACTCGCGCCGAAGCCTACGATGAATCGTTTCAGGAACTAGACATATTCTCAATGAGCAAAAACGAGTTTATCAGAGCGGTAATAGACCAGACCTTAAAAGCTTGAACAGATACATACCTGTGCAGAATCACACACTCTCATATATACACAACTGTGACACATACACGTAGATGTACTTACACACACCCATTAAACACACATCACAATCACACACATAAACACACTCATCCTACTCTGTCATACACACTCAGAAATCGAGAGAACATGATAATAATAACATAATATATCAATATTATTACACAACATCACGAACATTAACTGTATATTACCAGGAGACTATTTTGGCCGTAATATTGTTATTATTATTTATTAACTTAAGACACGAGCGCTGTTTTTCTCTTTTGTTGGAATAAAAATAAAATAAAATAAAATAAAATAATAAAATATTATAAAGAGGATTAATTTGTGAGGTTGTAGAAAGTAATCTCTGGATCTACTGAACCGATTTTGAAAATTATTTTACCAATAGAAAGCCACGTTATTTGTGAGTGTCAGAAGGCTATATATTAGTCCGAAAAATGAAAATACTTTTTCGTGGTAGTTGGATTTGCAAAGTAAGTTGGAGAAAATCGGGCGAATGAAAACGTTTCTTACGAACGCTGCTTTAACAATGAGAGATATATGATTGAGTTTTAGAGAAAAGTTGTAGAGGTTGGTAATGACCACAAAAAAGTCTGCTACAGCATATGTCAAAATTTTATATTTAAGTCACAAAAAGTAGTATTTTATATTAAAAAAAAATAAATTAAATCGTTAGGTCATATTCATTGGTCATAATTGTCAACAATTATGAATTCATATCAAAATAAGTAAATTTATCGTCTCAAGTGTTTAAAACAAAATATAGAGAAGTATACAGAGAAGTTCTGAACAATTAAAATAAACATAATTTATTCAATCATAATCATTTCATTCACTCATTCGAAACCTGTAATTATAGCTAAATTAGCATGCAAATACATACATACATATGCAGTAAAAATATAACCCTCATTTTGGCAGCCAGGAAATAAATCATAGCACTCAGTACTAACCGAACCACACTCATAATTTCATCACAAATAATTATGTTTACCGCCCAACGAAGTGGGCACTGGTCAGCTAGTCTTTAATAAACATAGAAAGCCAGTATATCACAATAATTCAGAGGTATTATAATATGTATGTATGTAATTTTCTTATTTACAAAACAGATCCAAATTAATGCGATTTTTTTTTTGATATTTCATAAAATTCCGAATTTTAAAAACTGCATCTGAAAATAGTTTCAATAAAATTTCTCTTCACGTGAGATTACTATACTATATACACACATAACACCTACTTTCATGTTGGTAAGTTATTTTGCCTAACTTTGGCTGCAATTATGACCACCTTAATTCAAAATACATTACTCGAAAGCTTCTCAAAAATTCCTTTCGTCAGAGTGATTCCTCAAAATGAGCTCATTAATGGGTATACTCTATTTCTCGCCTAATGCTTCAATACATAAACATGAATAAAGATCCAAATATTACGGACATATTGTGAGCTACTAAATGCGGCTTTTCAACTTTTTCTGAAGAAGGATTACAGCGTATTTGAAGTCCAACTAACAGCGTAGACGCAGAACGCTTCTTTAGTAAATATAATGTCGCTGTTACGGACAGAAGAACGACTCTAAAATAGTCAAATTAGTTTTTTTCTAAACTTTATATTTAATGTTAATTTATATATAAGTGTATAAAAAAATAAATACGTGTGGCACTCGGGGACTGCCGCGGTAAAGCTATTGCATAGCATTTTTAACAACTTATGCAATTATAATTATTTATTTACTTTATTTATTTTATTTTTTCTGATATCAGATAACTGCGCTCTATCGGAAAACGTTGAAATTATTCAGAATCATTTGCGGCTGCGGTAGCAAATGATTCGGAATAATTTAAACGTCTTCCGATAGAGCGCCGCGCACGAATTTTTTATTCGATAAAGCAAAAAACCGCATTATTTGAAAAAAATCGTAGATAAAAAGATAGATAATTAAATTATCTTTAAAATGGCGCAGGTTTCATAATAACACGCCAGATAGTATTTGCGTAGTAGTCGTTTTTGTGTTCGGTTAGACCTAATTTCACAAATTAATTACACTATGTAATATAAACAAAATCTAAAATATTCAAAGCTAAGAATATTAGGAAAATGTTCTTGTTTAACCCATATTTTTTTCGAATCATAAGCAGTACTCGTTTAGACGTAATTATCAGTTTAAAGTCATTAATTTTCGTTAGGAAATTTCTTCATTCGGTCGCCGCGCTGGCCTTGGCCCGCGATAAAAGCTATGCAATAGCTTAAAAATGTTTTATTTAATATTTCAATACGTATTATGTATTATATGTGACTTTTAGAGAAATTTCGAAATTAAAAATTTTATTTTTGAGGAATTTCTGTTTTTTATTTGCGAAAATTCCGTACCTTTAATATTTTTTTAATAGTGTGCAAATTTGTAGAACGCCGAAATTTTAAATTCGTTAGTACTACTCCTCTCTATCGACTAACAAAATACTAGAGAATAAGCAAGAGATTTTTGAGCATTAACTTTTAAGTACCAAAAATTGGTACTTGGTAATCGATTTACACGCTTTGAAAGTTCGTGTTGATACATAAGATTCTAGAAAATCTAAATTGTCCACCATGACAATACTATTTCCCTGTCATCCCGTATGTGAAGGAAACGTAAAACGCTACCAGGAAGCAATCAAATTACGCGACGCAATTATCTGCATTTGCAATTTTCTATTTATCGAACCGCCCAGTCGCTTGATTGGTGGAACGTAGTGACGTAGCGACTGACGGCCTGACGTCACAGTAAAACTAGGATTCGTGCGAGGGAGACGAAAATTAGGGCACGAGAAAGTGGGACACAGTTAGGTGGCGAAGTGGGGATGGTAAACAAAGAGCGACTGCACTTTGACGTCACCTTTTTAAGTGTTTTTATCAAAGATTTCCTCTTGATAAACTAGTGCAAACACAATACATACAAATCATAATACCCGTAATATAGCCAAAAAAGCCACAAAATATTCAACAAGGTACCTCCTACCATTGCTTATATAGCGTAAAAGTCATGATAAATGTAAGCAAAAATAAATACGCAAAAAAATACGAGAAACAACCATAGAAAATTTGTTGAAAATACAAAAGACAAAATACAGGAAGGCGGTGTCTACTACAACGGGCGAACCCATCACTCCAGGCTGGTATAACGATATAGATCGTTCTTTCAGCCGTGGGATGAGCGTAGAAGACTTGGGGATAAGACAATCTTCTGTCTAGTTGACCAGCAACCCGTTAGAGTTCAATGCCTTACGGCGAGGCACCGGGAAAGGTACCAGCGGGCAGCCTCTCCCCCTACCTACCAGTTTTGGCAGGATATCTCCGTCTGTAATTAACCTTCAGGATACCTCCGTCCTCCCGACTTGTTACCGGTCCGAAGTCGCTTACGCAACCTTTACCTGTTGTATTGCAGCGGTAATTCAGTTAGAATTTATCGCGGACCTGGGCGTTCTTTGCTCGTAGTGCCACACAGGATCGAGTGGCCCAAAGTCATTTCAAGAAAGGCATGACATCAGGTGAGACATCCAACCCCGCTGCTTAGGAAACAGTGTATTTCCATAGTCTCCAGACCCCTTCAGCAATTAGTCAGAATGCACAACCGATTGGCTTCGCCGACCGGTGCGCAAACCGTCCAGAGGCGCCGGGATGCAATCCCTCCGGGAGAAACTGGACTACCAGCTCTGAGGCCTGAGACACAGGAGTCTTACCCGGGGTAGCCTTCCACTCGAGGAGGCTTCTGAATAGTAGCTGAATCGTGAGTTGAGCCGATCCGAGAACAAAATGGATCTTGTGGCCCAAGCTGCACGAAACCGTTCACTACCTAAAACACAAAATACAATAAAAATACAAAGAGATTATTTTAAACAAGTTACAAAGAAAAGCATTAACAGTAACAGAATATGTATTAGTCTCCCTTTACACGTTGGCCAATGCTTGGTCGCATCGCTAAGGTGAAAGCGAGTCGGCACCACTTCTAAAGAATATAAAAAGTGCATGGGAAAGAGCAAAAGATACAACATATGCGATACGGCCAAGCATTGGCCAACGTGTAGAGGTGGCATTAATTGCTGTCGAGATTCACCACTAGTATAGTGTCATAGTGTCATTGTAGTACGGTGTGTATAGACTTTCAGCTAAAAAATCACACTTTTACCTATACGAAGTATGCAAATAGGACGACTTCTTTTCAAGCAAAATTTAGTTAAATTCGAGTTAAAAATGTAAGTTTGAATGTGGGTTTAAAAATAAAAAATATATATAATTGGTTGTAAAAAATGATGAATATGAAAACCCAACCTAAAAATCGTGATTATTACAGCCGATAAAAAAACAGTTAAATCAAAAAGAAGAATCAAAAGAGTTTGTAAATCGAAAAATAATAAATTATTGAGTTTATTATCGGCAATATCTAGAACAGCGACGCATTGTATGTCGCTTCAACAAGACGAAAATTGGAATAGCATGTCTAGTATCAATCAGAATTTTCTAAAAGCTACTCGTATCTACCTACATTCCGCCGAATCTATATAAAGAAATCGAACAACGTGTAGGGCAACAACAAATAGGGCAAAAAATATAGGTTATTCGAACAAAATGGTAAGAGGAAATACGATATTTAAAGTAACCGAATGGTTCATTGTTTTTTATGGTGCGTTTACGAAGGGAGAGCGCGCTTTTGTATTACAGAAAAAATCAAACGCGCTCGCAATGAAGACAACAAAGGATTGGTACAGACAACTAGAGAATCATTCGAGCGAGATACGCGTATAAATTACTGAGAACGTTAGACAAGATTAGGGGAAAAATTATATTACAAACAACCATTTCACCTTAAGGAAAGGTATATTAAGGAGCCATGGCAGTGTTTGCCACTAAGTATTCTACAAAATATGTTAAGCTGGTGTAAAAAAATGCTAAAAATATTCTAAATCCTGCAAAATGTGCCAAAAAATATGCTCAGTTACTTCAGTGACAAAATATATGTAAATTTAATTTAGGATGCTTATTAACAACTAGGGGACCCGACCCGGATTTGCAAGTGTACACAAATAAGTACTAAAAGAGTTAAAAAAAGAGTTCGAATATAATATTTATACACGCGGTTTTCTAAGCTTTTTAGGACAAAAACATGGACATATTTTTACCGACAGTGCTGCCAACCATTCAACTATTTAAAATACGCTATGATTTACATTATTTCATGTTTTATAAAAATGTGCCAAATAAATATGCTATATGTTAAAAGCTAAAAAATATGCTAACCAAGAAAAAAATATGCTGAATTTAGCATATAATATGGTAAATTGGCTACACTGAGCCATTTTATCTTTTCTTTTATCACTATAAATATCACTTCGCATAATCAAAAGAATGGGTTTAATAATAAATGTTTTACAAACTACAATTAATATACCAATAATTATTAGATAAATGTGTGACGTGTCATGTGACTAAAGCTTTATTTAATAATGTCATATATTTTACGAGAAATACGCATACAAATTTTGACAAAAAATCAGTGCTAACATCGTAATTAACATAAAACGCCTTAATACCTTCACCTATTTTCCTCATTTTATTATTGAGAGTTTAGTCCGTTATACCAACGTACGATAGTATAAAATGACATCCTTTTTTTTATACGATTGCCTAACAAAAAAAGGGTGTTCTGTGTTCAGGGCTCCTATGTATGTTTTTTGCTTCTTTATTCCACTACAACTTCTAAACGCTAGAATTGATTTAAAAGGCTGTAGTATTGTTAGAATCATTATGTCATCCCGAGTGTCACGGCGTACCTATCTTATCCAAATGTCAAGCTTAACTATACAAATATCAAGTAAATATCTGTCTAAATGTCCGAATCTCCAAATTTAACTAAATTAAAATAAATATATAGTGTTTAGTGTTAAATAAAAGGCCTGATTGAGTACATTCCAAAAATACATATTTACATGGATAAATGCACAAACCACAAATATTTATAAATAATTATAAATACAGTAGTCCACTTTTTGTAACGGCAGTCGTGTTTTTTACTCCTTTTAATATATTTACTTGTTAGACCTTTGATTTCTGAATTAACAACATGTGACTAGTCGACGTCTACCTCAATAACGAATTCGAAATCTGGTTTGATAAAAAAAAAGACCACATGTTTTTTTTTATGAAACTTTTAGCGTGTGGCGATATCGCAAGAAAGTACGGCAAAAGACAGAATAGATCGGCCAAACGATAAGACTATTATATACGCTGGCAGCGCTTGGAAACGAGCCAAATCCGAAAGTTTGTATACCTAATCGTGCAAGAAGCCACTAGAGAAAAAATCGACTGATACAATATTATTATTACTCTATTTATTTCGGAAAGCGTCATTCTATTTTTTTAAATAACTGCGCGAAGGTTTCAAAAAAAATGTTTGCATATCTTTAGAAACCGCCATGTTTCTCCCTTTTCAGTTTAAAGTCAATAACCACCTCAGTTTTCAATTAGCTCCACCTTTGCATCATGCGAGTATAATTAATGGGTTGCTCTATTATATTCTCAATTAATGCCTAATTACATTGGCATTTCGATTTAATAATAAATGAACTATTCAATCTCGGCACGGGGTAGACACATTGTATTTCTATATATTTAATAATTAATTCACTCATTTCACTTGCTTTCTAGCCTGCCATTTAATCTATGGGAAAAGCACGCGAGAAAATTTAATTTATATAATTATGTCGTTGGCTTAAACTCAAACCGTCATAACTCAAAAAAAAACAGTTTTGTCTTGTACCTACTCAAAAGAGGTACCACCAAAGTTATCCACCAAAGTTGAGCGTCTCCAAAATGTCTGCATTTGTTATATCCATGGCCTCAGAAAATTTGACCACATCACGGAGTACAGAGAGAAACTTCACTGGCTGTCGACCCGTGAGAAAAGAGACATGAGAATTCTTTGTAGGCTTTTCAAGATCTTGAATAGCGTCACTCTCAATAATTTTACTGGCAGATTTACTGCAATATCGGCTCATGGACGCCCGCTGAGATCAAAAGATAACTTGCTACTCTCTATCCCTAGTCACATCACTGACTTCTTCTCATCCTCTTTCACCGTGCATGAAGCCCGTCTTTGGAATGTTTTGCCGAAAAATGTCAGAAACGCGCCAAGCATAACGAGTTTAAAAACAGACTAAGAGGTCATTTGAAACCTTCCACACAAATTTCATTTCCCTTCCCATTCTTCTCCTTTTTAAACCTTAGCGCCCTTATAGGCGTTAGATTATTTTGGTGTGGCACATTCTGTGCCCACAAAGAGTTAAATATATATTTCTTTCTATCATATTTTTTTTTGTCTTAGTCTTTTTATATAGGTTAAGTTATGTAGCATCTACTAGCATATAATGTTGGTACAATAGTATAGGTCAGCTCTAAAATATTACCTGCAGGCAACAAGCTCGCCTTTTCGTACGAATAAAGCGTTTTATTATTATTATTATTATTATTATTATTACTGTGCTACTAAAAACTATCACAGGGTGGCACAAATGACGTTTTGCATTTGGGCTTTCATCTAAAAGCAACGTCACAAAACAGCTATACCAGTATACCATTAAAACATTATGCAAAATCAATGGGAATATTTATAAACAAAACGACAATCTTCAAACTGTGTCATATTTCAGCTAGTTGAAAACAATAATTTTATTGGCAAGGTGACATTTCTTAGTCGTTTTAATGTAAACTAGCTAAGTTTTTTGGATTCTAATAAATTGTAGCAAATTAGCATTTATGTGGTATGGCAAATTAATAAAATTTTTGTATTTTGACAAATTGCTTCAAAAATAATGCTCAACATGTCGTTCGTGTAATCAATAGTTATGGATAACGGTACACATAACGGGATCCCTAGAGGAGTGGCAAGTCATAGAAGAGGTGTAGGTATAGCCTGCATTTGATTAACAACGTAAGCGCTGATGAAGAAGAAGATCATATATTTTTATAAACGAAATCCCACTCTACTACAAAGACTTCTAAGAAAATTTTCCAAGTTATTGAAATTAGCAGTAGTAATTTGACTTTCACTTAGATTTTAGTGGTTGTTTCTAATACCTTAATGACGAATAAGTTTAGGTCATAAGTAAACTTTCAATTTTAAATAATCATAGGTATTCTAAAAGAAGTCAGTTCTGAAAAGATCTAAAGTTTTTTTCGAAGTTCTAAATGTTTACCAATTTAATATTTAACATTCGTTTTTTTTGTTATTCTTATATACATATTAAATACTGTAAAAGTTTGGATTCTAAGTTTACTGTCAATTGAAAACAATATATTTTCATAGCTATCCTAAAACAATTCTATAAGTTTTATTCTAAGTTCTATAAGTTTACCAATTCAATGTTTAAGTTTAAAATTAAGTAATCAATAATGATATCTTAATTTATACGTTGTTTTAACAGAACAATTGATATTGTGATTCTATAATATAAAGTGATAAAGAATAACTTTTATGTCTCATTTAATATATTAAATATTCGATTTTTTATTAAATGGTTTTTATATTGCAAAACGACACAATCGTCATACAGCCTCGAAAATTTGAACAACAAACATTAACTATTTTTATGTTAAAAGTAGTTATTTTTATGTTAAAAGAAAAATTTACTTGTGTCAAGTAAATTTTTCTTCTTCAAATAAAATATTTAACTCAGTATTCGCTACTATACTATAAGGATGAATAAGATTTATAATTCGTTTTCTAATAAAATTTTTAATTTCTTGCAAAATCGAGGAGAAAAAAAATACGCATTGCGAAATATTCAATCGTTGATTCCTTGAAACTATGTGGTTTTGACTTATGACAGTTTGCTTTTAAGGCAACGATCTGTGTAGTCTATATAAATCTTATTAAAGAACATTATACATATAAAAAAATGCATATACTAATAGTTATATACTAATAATACTTCTTTTAATAAGAAATTAAGTAAAATTAAAAAAATATTTTTAACCCTAATCAAAATAAATAAAAATTATATATAATTATATAGTATTTAAATTATAATAATCGCTAAAATATAGAGTAAGATAACCAAACTTTATTATAAAAATTAGAAAAAGGTTTAAAAAATAAAAAATACCATAAAAAAATAAAAGAGAAAGTTGCATGCAAAAAAATATTTTTTATGAGTTACAGTTAACCTCTGCCTGGCGTTATCAAATCTAAACATATACGATTTTTTAAAAACATGCAGTAATAACATATAATTATAATAATAAAATGGTTCATATAATTATATTAATAAAATAGTTCCTTATTATGAAACTATAATCTGCTGTGTTTGACTTAATCACAGGGTTTTCTGTATATTGCCTCCTACCACAATTCTGTTTCCGATGTTACATTAGCTCTAGCCGATGCGTTTTATGAGCTTAACTCGAGAAGGCTGATTGATTTTTGTACGCCATTGCTCGTTGAATACAGGCAGATAACATCTATGGTGTGCTATCGAGTATGGACGATTTGTTGCTATGAAAAACCTCACTAGCGAGATCAGCCCGTCAAATTCGGTTGTAAAAAAAATTGGAGGTATCAGAAAATGTATATATACGAGTACCTTAAAATCAGTAATTTTGATAAAGGTCACTTGATCGAGACTTAGTAATACGTGAAAGACTCGGAAAGATACATACAGAGGAAAATGCTCGAACAAGCTAGAAACCTGCCACTCAAACCAAAGATATGCACCTCGACACCTCGAAGGAAAGGCGACTACAAGAAAGATTAAGACACATGTGAGAAGTTACTGCGGTCACATCCTTCGCCGAAAGTCACTGCATATAAATACCCACACGGCCCGGTAGCACAGTAGTTAGGTTGCCTGATCTCACATTTTAAGGTTCCGGGTTCGATTCCTGGCTGCGTTACCATTTTCCGTTGGGATAAAATTAACGGAATTGCATTTTGAATTCCGTCGAACGATTGCAATAACAAGACACACATATTGCAAGCACACATTAATATAAACACTTTATAATCGGGTTGGTTGTAAGAGATTGTCGTATGACAATAAACCCGCTTATTGTGAAATGTCACGATAAAGGGTAGAAACAAACAAACTTATAGCCACAGTGAGATACCTGCATTTTTCGGTCCAATTTAAAAAAGTTCTACGTCAAAAATAAAAATTAACATTTTGGGAGAGAAAATAATGGATTGAAGAACTTAATAAATTTTAATATCGTGGCAATATTATTTGGTTAAAGAATAAGCCTTTCTATTATTTTCCCCAAATCTACTTTTGAAGCTTGTACCGTCAAAACATTTGATGAAATCTAATAAGCTTTTGAGAATTTTCTGTATGAAGATTAGAAGAAGTTAGTTAACTATCCTATCATATGCAGATTTATATTGAGGTAATTGACAACACATACGTAAACCAGAACTAGAACAGCAGATATAATTGAGCCGTTTAATGGTGTATCACTAACGACGAGTTTGGAAGGAGACTATACATTTCATTCAAATAGTGATTCATATTACTCACCTAACTATTTAGTTAGGTGATATACATAATAAGAAAGTAAGGAAGAAAGGGGATAAAGGATGGCATAGTTTAGGGTTTTTACAGAGAGATGACGGAAAAATTATATGTGTTAGATATATCGTCGATAAAAGGTCATCCGCCGAACGGACAGTTCTGGAAAAACTACGAAAAGTTATAATGAAAGAAGGCCAATCTTCTTGTGATATTTGATATATTGTTTTGACACGATAGCGGACCATTTCCTTATAAACATTCTCCATCGCCTTTGAGACAAGTATCTACTTGTTTATGGGCGGACCGATAAACAAACAAAGAAACATACAGTTTCCGCAATGTTTGATATTCGTTATGCCTCCTTTACATAAACTAACTAATGAAACCCGGCTCGAGAATGTCGGATATTCCCAAGGCTTTGTGGTTTTACCATGAAGGAGGGAATATATTTACAATAAATATTATTAGTAGTAGCAATATGAATGTAGATGTCCATAGAGTTATTCGCTATTCGGGGTGAAATCATCTGATGGACGTAAATAATAATATATCAAAATAGCAAAACTAGATTTGGTAATAGCTTATTTCGCTTCAAAATAATTTCCTCGTCGTTTTATAACAAAGAAGTAATACAAAAAAATACATTAGTCTCGGTTTGTAAAAGTTGTCTTTTGTTTGTGTAAAACAAATTGTAAAACAGACGATTATCAAACTTATACAGATGACTCATATTCAGATTCAGATTCAGAATCATTTTATTGGTATAATGGTATATAGTAATGGTTGAAACGTTAAAAAATATTAGAATATGCAAAGAAAAATAAAAAAACAAAGAAAAATGTAAACGAAAAAAAAGCAATAAAAATACGAAAAGATAATTTACACATTACAAGGAAAAGCATTAACACCTTAGTCACCAATCATTTTATTCCTCACACTAGTAATATCCCCCCAGTGAGAAAAACGCCTTATCTGTGAGATATTTCTTGCATGGTGTTAATCAACTTCCTAGGCTTTCTTTGTATTTATTGACTATTGCGACTCAAGACTATTTCAATATTTTTTTAAATCTTTATGTCACCTCCAAGTCAGTCATTGTGTAGTAGGCGCAGTCAAATCGGGTTAGTTCGGACCACTTTTTGAATGTTATCGCTCGTATTTCCGCCATCATTTTTCTTTACCCTAGAAAAACGTTATTTTGTTATATTTTAATATTACAGGTAAGTTTATCGCATATTATTTTAAATCTACATACTTACAGTGTCGTCTTGAGTAGTATTTAAACCATTGATATTGATATTTTTCATACAAAAAGGCTTAACAACGCTACGAACGCTCTGCGTTGAGGGTGTAAATGAAGTGAACATTTGTATGTTTATCTAGTAACGTGAAATAAAACCTTGAAAAATCAAAAAATCTTTAACTTTCTGCCTTTCCAACCTTAGTATTTTCTATAAATACTCACTAAATATTTTTTTGTTTAATTACAAAAATACAACTAATGACTCTAATCTAAACGCTGAAATCATCAGTCTTAATAGAAGATATATTTTGTTGCTGATTTTTCGTACTTTGTTTTTTGTACTTTGATTTTTCGTACGTAATAAACAGGGTGAGTGTTTTCTTTCGGCACTTGAAACTCGACTTTTACCTAAAAGAATCGAAATCAAAGCTATACTACAAGAATACCTGTTATAAACATGGGTTAATCATAAATAAATTAATAGTTAAAAAAAAAACACTAAAAACACGCTTTTATAAATGCACGTATAAACCACATCATCAGACCTTGAAACCTAATCGTGGTCAAAGTTCATTCCAAGACTTTTCTAACAAGTCCAAACACAGCTATGATACGATGTTCCATCATGAAGTTCCAGTTCATATCTTCCGACTCCATCATTAGATCAGTTCGACAGTACCATATTATTGTATTGTCATCAGAACTACATACAGCTGCCAATTATCATGACGCTACGATCCTTGGAAGATGGTTAAATTAGTTACGTTAGATTCCATTACATAGTTACATACAGGTCGACCTAATAAAAGCGTGTTAAAAAAACACATTACTGTAAATGAAATAAAAAAATAATATAGTAAAACTTTATTTTTTTTAAATCAGTGAAAAATATATGTAAAATAATATGAGCTGTTTAAAATTCTATTAAGTTCATATTGTATGTCGATACTAATATGAAGTACCAAGAAAAGTAGCCATCTATTATACTTTGGGGGATCTTTCCAGTAAAGCTTATAGAATTTGTCGAAAAAATGTATTAAATATAATGTACACTAAATTATTCTCTTTTCAGGTCAGCATAGACACGCAATGTACGAGTAATTACGTTGAATAAAAATGTTGAAGTATGAATTATAGCTAAGATCATTATTTTGGTTTTAGGTCTATTGGCCGTTCTATGAAATGCAAACGATCAGAGGTCGAATCAGAGCAATTACAATTACATCAGTCTTTCCTCTTAATTTAACTTCCGCCCCAGGCACATTCAGCAAATAACTCGATTACAAGAAGACGACAATCGACTTAATTAAATTACCAAATTCAAGAAAGGCAAAATAGAGAGTATTATGAGTTTCGGTAATGAAGACAAACGAGACGAAATTAATTACCGTGAGATGGGAGAAATTGGGTCGGCTAGATTTCTGCCGACTTTCAGCGCGCTGCTAGCGACAACCGGGCTGATGAATTTGCGTCCCCTGTCATAAGCAAGCAAGAAATCCTCGTTTACTGTTATTTTTCTGCTACGCTTCAACCCCGAAAACGGTTGATATTACAATGTAGGGCGATGCGACATGACTTTTTCTGTACAATATTAAATCACTAAAACTTGTTCAAAAATATTAATATAGTTATAGTTCATTCTTATATAGTTTGAAATTAAATACGGTCAAAAAAATATAGAACAGAAATAATATTATTATCGAAAACAGATGGAATAGTCAAAATTATTGGTGCTATATTGTCAAATCGGATATTGCCTTTCTCAAACATTTTAAATAAAAATAAAAATATGAACCTTGCAGCGAATTTCTAAAACATTTATAGTATGATGCGAAATTTCAATATTAGGATTTATTTTTTAATAGAAATAAATAAAATCTGATGTCACACCTTTTTGTAATTTGCATTTTTCTTGTAATTTGTCGGAGCAAACAACTTCAAACTATATTGGTAATAGGCTCCGAGTAAATGACTAAACTGTGGTGATGAGTGTCAGCGCAAGGGAAGGTATACAACAAGACTCTATTTTAGGGCAGATAATTGACTTGTTATAGTCTAATACCATATCAGATATTTAAAAAAAGTTAAGAGCCATCCAAATTGACACGGGGATAGTGGTGGGTCATGTCAACATCATGACTGTAACCGATATTTTGAACCAAAAATTGTTGTAACTGGTTCACTAGTCTTATCACAATGGACTAATAAACAACTGTAAAACGAAGTTTTTTTTACGTCATATCTCCTTGCAGCAAAGAGGCAAAAAAACCAAAACTTAAAATCTATCCACGATAGATTTTAATATTTAAGTTGCTTTTGCAGTAACTTATATATAGTAGATAAACACAAATATTTGGAAATAAAACTAGATAAATATATTAACTGGGAAGAACATATAGATAGGTTGTGTGATAATCTAATATATGTCCTAAAGCTTTCTTCTATTTAAAAATTTTATGAAATCATTATAACAAAAGAATAATATATTATGATTGGTGATTTCTTAAAGAGGATACAGCATTCAGGCTTGGGGAATTATATTGAAAACATATGTTAAAATAATAGAAAATCTCAAAATAAGAATACCTACTCAAACATATGCGCCAAAAGACCCTTTAGACAACCAAATAATTAGGCATAAATATTTTCGTCCATTAATACCTTCCTCGTTACTTTATCCGCTCGGTACTAAATTCTACTTGAATTAGAGCTACAAGGAATTATTAAAAGCTACGATGAATTATTAAAAACACCCACTAACGGTGGGTGTTTTTTCTTTTAACGTAAATTCCGTACCTCTAACCATTGCATAACCCATGTAATCTCGTATATAACACCCAATCCTATTCACAATGATGATTAATAGTTTAATTAAATCTAGTATTACTTGGCTTACGTATTGAGCTGGCTTCATCTGGCACCGGATGGACTGAGAGGCAAAACCTTGACCCCGTTTCCCGGGCCGCCCCAGGTCGATGGTTGTGCGGGCGGTGGCGGGGGCTAGGGCGCCGGGGGGCGGGGCGGCGGGGCGGGCGGCGTCCCGGCAGACGCTTGGGCGGCGCGCGGCGTGATGGAAGCTGGGAGAGCGGTTTTGCCAACTCATCACATCCTTATTCACATTTTTAATGAAATTTAGGCTCTATTTTTAAATATTATACAGCGAAGGAATGGTTATAAAATAAACAGAGGTGATATTTTTTTTAATTTTTTTTTACTAAACAACTACCGGACTAAGCTAATGCATTGTTTTGTATACGTTTACATCATAATAGTATCTACGAATATCTCATATTAGTAGATACTATTATGATGAAGATTTATATATATATATATATATATGTTTTATGACGGGAACCATATCGCATTGAATTTCAAAAAAAAAAATTAACACTGTAGCCTAATGGTTCCATATTTTTCTAAAATTATCTTTTTTTAATTTTTTATTACATTTTATACGTTATTTTTATTAGATTTAGATAATACATAGGACAAATTTAATATTAATTATAAAAAATCCGTACAAAATGTAAACATACAGACTTACTAATTAAAAATATGCATAAAATCGAGCTAAACCCCGGTATTATAAAAGAGTAAAACCGAGTTATTTTTTAATGTTTATTTTATTTTATAACCGAGTTATAAAGGAGTTGTAAATTCGTAACCAATAAACAAGTTTTAACGAAGTTTTTACGTAACCAATAAATAAGTTTTAACTGCTCCGAAATCATAGACAAACCATATTTTGGGTATACATTTCTCATTGTATAGTAAGCGTAGCTAAGCAAATGCCACTTTTCTTTCGTAGTTTACATTCAAATAGGGAGATGGCGCTGTTTGCGTCTAATTTTTATACGACTGTCTAACAAAAAAGGAGTGTAATGTGTTCAGGTTTCATCTATGTATGTCAATCATTTCTTTATTTCACTGTAACTTTTAAACGTTTTAACCGATTTAGAATAGTGTGATATTATTGGAATCGTTTCGTAATCCAGAGTGTCATAGAATACCTTAACTGTCCAAATATCAAGTAAGTAGTTGTCCAAATGTCGTGTTTAGTTTTAAAATATATCGTGTTTAGTTTTAAATGAATGGTCTGCTTGAGTACATTCCGGAAATATACATCTATCTATATGAATAATTACAATACCACAAATATTTTATAAAAAATCAGTAATAAACGAATTATAAATACAATAGTTCGCTTTCTGTAACGGCAGTCATGTATATTTTTCTTTTTAATATATTTCTTGTTACAGTTTCATCCTTATTAAGGTTTTTTGTTGTTTTAAAGATACTGAAACCTCCAATTGTATGGTTTATAAATGTATATATTACGCGGAAAGTTTCGTATCGTATTGTTACCTTTGTTGTCGGTTATAACAACTATTTGATTCGATGGCCATTTTGTGTTATAACTTTATTATATTGCCGCCTAATCTACCCGGGTTCTGTTATAACGGAGTTTTATTGGCGGTGTAACGCGGGTAGCAAAAAATGTTTCTTGGTAATAAAAGAGATATAATTTTTAGATCTCATTTATTAGTAAGAGTGATACCGTTTAAATTAATAGTTCCCGATACAAGTTTTCTTCAAAATTCTAGTTTCACGGACATCGGTAACGGTAATGCGACGCAAGGACCGGAAATATGGCCCAAGGTGGAATTTTGGCCTAATTGGTTTTAACTTTCGAAGCACCGAATATCAAGGGATTACGAGTCACTCTCGCAGGGACATGGACGCTTATACCGATCAAAAAATACGAACTATCTAGACATGATATCTATCAATGGGGCATGTCTGACTGTCTGTGCAACTTCTATTTGAAACATTTTGTGCTGTCGTCATACCTTGCATTTACAAATTTACGATAAAAGAGATGCCTTACGAATATCTGTTGTATACGTTTAACCCATGCTGTAGATACAGTACAATATTCTTACAGTATTATTTTGTCATTACGGTTTTATACAGAATAGGTTCAGGCTTTATACAGAAAAGGTTTTATGCAGAATAACGATGTTTCAATCGTAATTTTGCTGAATTACAAGGAATTTGGTCTAAACTCGAATGTAGTATCAGCATTTTCCGCACGTTCAATACGGAAATAACAGTATAACATCGATGTAGTTTCAACATGATTCATGTGTCCGAATATAACCGTAAGTACGTATACTACTACATGCTGTCATGTTAGAAGCGAGATTCCAAGGTCGCGACGTAATGAAAAAACATTATGTTTTAATATTACCGTTCGGTAATTACGATCACGCCAACATTGTTACTCTTCATGTTAATACACAGGTATGGATCACAGTCCGAGTTATATACGTAATCCTTGTTACAAAATGCGTATTTTCGTTATATTTTTCTCAGTGCATGTATTATGTCATTTGATGCAATATGACGATGTGTACCATGTTAAACTGCGGTCGCTTACTTTTAATTTATACCTTGATTTAATTTATACTTATCTGAGTTTCCATAGGAGACGGCATACAAGGAAAATGATGTCGAATATAAAAATACAATCGACTAGTTGGCAACGCCGTTTCCTCCCTGATACTTGAATAAATTGTACGCTCGTTCAGCATCACAGTCGAAATTTAATATAGAAAGACGCTCGTTGAAACTGTAGCACCCGTCGCGGCGTTGTCGGCTTTCAGCTTCCGCCCTACTCGTACATAAAAGGAACCGTGATATGATATCAATCCCCCATTTTCACACTTTGATGCGGTTTGTCTTCTGGTTACATTTCGAAAGATAAATTGGAAAAGATATCTTATTTTACTTCCACACTGGAATGATCTTATTTCTTCTTATTTTCGGAGGATAGTAAAAGACCGTTCAGTTGACTAATATTTTGTGAGATTTCGTTTGGAAACGAACATATAAATGTTGATTTATATTATAATTTTGCGAAATGTACGTAGGAAAAAAATATAACGAGTAAAAATATTAAAAAGAATAAAAAGCACAACTGCCGTTACAGAAAGTGAACTATTGTATTTATAATAATTTTTATTACGGGTTTTTATGAAATATTTCAGTCCATAAATATTTATGTATATTTCCGGAATGTACTTAATCAGACCTTACATTTGACACTAAACACGATATATTTATGTTAATTTATTAACATTTAGATTTTTTTTTACATTTGGACAGTTTAGGTACGTCCACTTGATTTGTAGAATGACTTGAAAGTTCGGCAGTTTTGTTTACCTTTTGGGAAAATGCTGTTGCATCAAATGGTATGCCAAAGGGTTAATTAATTCATAGAATTATTTTTCAATCGGGTGTAGACCAATACAAAGTACATTTGAAAAAAATGGAGGGTCGTTTATGCATAGCTGTGTGATAGTAGGTGGTGCGCCGCCGATATTCGCGAAGCCCCGATTTGGATATTATTATGGTAAGTGTATAATTCTTGGATTCTGTAAATAGTTCATTTTGTTGCGAAGCTTGGAGGTGGAGTAGATTACCAAAGTTTCAGTAATCGCCGCGGTTACCCGGAGAAGCGAATTCCTTCCCTCCGAAATTCTGGGAGATATTCCGTCTTTCCTTTACGAATTTTCTTCCTATTCTTGAGGGAGATTAGTCTAATTCGAGGTGTTTTGGCTTCGCATACGCTCCGTTTCAGGCATCCGTACATACTTGGTTACCGCAGGTAGTGAGGGCCTGCCATATTCGTGCTTCACCTGCGTAGATATTTTCTTCGGACAGCCGCGACCGTCTTCGTCGCCGACCTTTCGATTTTCAATCATCGATCCGAGCGCTTTCGAGCCCGGACGAGGCGAACCAGTCTGCCGTATTTCCACCGCTCCTAGCCGGCAAACCATAAAAAAATACAAAATCTAAATCTTTGACGATAGTGTACATTAAAAAGAGTGTTTTCATTAAAAAGATTGTTAGAATTTAAAATTATAATTATATAAGTATTTAAATATACCAAATCCGCAAAATGGTGAAGTATGTACTTTGTAATATGTTACAAATTTATGATATAAAAAATATTTGCGAGTAACGCATTAGAGTAACCCTGTATTTTTATTTTTTTTTTTATTTAGTAGTAACACATCTAGTAAAAAATTAATGTCATATTTGATTAAGATGTTGGCAAGAAATTGATGCGACAATATTTTTATGATTGACACAGTCGCCTAACTAGGCCTAGGCCTGTTCTAAGGCAGACTTTTAATGATGATATTATAAGTGTGCACTGTCAACTTAATCTATAGTTAGTACTTATTTTTAAATCGACAAATATAAAACTACAAATATTTACGCATATACAAATATGGATAGATACTTATATACATCTATAGATAAAATATATATCCATATATGCACACATACACATACATATATTTATACGAAAATAATAATAAAACCAAAATAAATAAAAATAAAAACTAAAATAATATACATATATAAATCAATTACATATTGATATGACGCTCACATACCTATAATAGTCATTTAAAATTACTCGCGTAACTTGCAATAAATAAATAACCAGCGACAGGACAGTATGCGCTCAATTTGTAACTCACAACTATCGAAATGAAGACGTATCCCAAAATATGAAGAGGCAGATGGACCGCTTTACATGTTTTTTTTGCTAATATCACGCATTAGCTATTATTGCTAATGTAATGCTAAATATCCTATACGAATCATACGGTGCTGAACAGTAATTTGAATTTACTGCTCGGTCTCTTTGAGGTGAATGGACTACCAGGTACGGATTGAGGACCTTTGGAGCTGTCGTCTGCAACGAGCGAACCCGAATCTCATGCTGTTATAACGATATATAACGTTCTTTCGATCGGTGATTACACGGTGACACAGGGACAACATAGTCTACAGTCTACCTTCGCCAATATGGCCTTAAGAAGCCGCCGTCGAAACCAGCAGGGCTAACCTCACGCCCTTACTACCAGATTTGGCCGGATTTCTCCGTCCTCCCACTGGTGACGGGTTCGTGGTCGTTTGCGCGGCCTCTACCTGACGTAATCTGTTATCCATTTTTAATATTTTGCAGACCGCGACGCCCTTTGTTATTCGCCACCTGGTTATTCAAATAGTGCTCCAACCGCCCAGTTCCGCCCGAGGTATTTACCTGAATCCGATCTCTGATCCCAATCCTCCGATTGCAGGATTACCGCCGTGGCGAATGCTTACAGCGGCCCTGACTGGGTAAACCCCTATTCGAGGAGGCTACCAGATAGCAGTTAAACCGTGTGTTGGGCAAGTCAGATAGGCGTTGTTTTCACCATCAGCGGTAGGCCCCAGGAGATATAAAGAAAAAGAGGATGGGTCTGGTCCTGCTGTGCTAATTCTGTAGTAAAGTCTGCAATCGATTTTATCTATTATTACCTTTTGTCTGGTAAAAGTCTGGTCCTGCTGTGCTAATTCTGTAATAAAGTCTGCAATCGATTTCACCTATTATTATCTTTTGTCTGGTACAACAAAATTTTCTGTATCTCCTAAAATTATCCGCGAGAAATAGCTGAAAAGCATCAGACATGCAATTTGAATCCACCTCTAAATAGAATGTTGTTAGAAATTAATGAGCACGGTTCTCCGAAACAAGAATACTAGTCATGAATGGAAGAATTTAAATGACTTTTTCATGCTTGGAATTTTAATAAGATTGATTGTTTTGTATATTTTTAACAGAAATTTCAATTACTTTTTGTGTAAACGTGGATTTCGGCCACTATGATAAAACCTTCAAGACAGATGTCTTTAGAGCCTCTAGTGATGCGTATAAGGAATTTTTTATATGTATAAAATTTGCTTTTTACATATTTTATTCATTTTTTTCAATTGTGTACTCATGTACATGTACTTGTATCATTACAAGTTGACAACATTGACACGCTATTGCAGCACTCATAAATGTGGCCTGTTCTGTTTGATTCATACTTTTTTAGCATACAAGCGTAGGCGCTACAAATATAGCATGGAACAGGCTATTTTTACAATACTTTTTTTGTGTAGCAGATATACACGAACTGTGTCCCGACAAAGAGAGTAGTTTTATTTGTAACACAGGATTGCCTTAAATCTGGCCAATACTTGCGTGCACCGGTATGCTCAGAAATATTGTACAGATTAACAGCGAAAATACTCGACCACAAAAAAAAATATAACGATGTAATACACGGAAATACGCATATTTCAACAAGGGTCACGTATATATATATATATATATATATATATATATATATATATATATATATATATATATATATATATATATATATATATATATATATATATATATATATATATATATATATATATATATATATATATATATATATATATATATATATATATATATATATATATATATATATATATATATATATATATATATATTTATATATATATATCTTAATATATATAAATTACGTGTCACGTTGTTTGTCCGCGATGGACTCCTAAACTACTTAACCGATTTGAATCAAATTTGCACACAATGTGCAGTTTGATCCAACTTGAAAGATAGGATAGCTTACGTCTTAATTTATAGTCGCGATATTATTTTATTGCAATGTCTATTATTTGACATTCGCAATTATCTGTTAGTTCCAAACGATTTTAACAGATGGCGTTATCTATTGAGTAATCCATAGATGGCGCTGCTATGTTAAACCTACAAACGTCATAGTCGGGCAAGCGTTATTCTAAATTCAAAATATTGTGAAGGTAATACAGTGAAATTATTCCTGCTTTTTAATTATTTGTGCTTCATTGTTCAAAACTCTTTAATTAAAATATATACATGTAGGTAAGTATTATCACATAGTTATAAAAGTGGAATAACTGCAGTATAGGAACCTCTCTCCATTTTTTTTCATTTTAATGCTAAATCTGGAAGAAAATTGTGTCGGTCGCTATAAATAAGCGAGATAGGCATTCAAAGTTTAAATTTTAAAAACAGGCCAAAATAAAAAATTAAGTAATTCACCACGCTATATTCGCCACGCTGATTCCTAATCTTCCATAATCTTTATTCGATCTCAATAAATAAGAGAGATATAGGCGTTCAAAATGTTCATTGCAATGTCAAGAAATTTGCGGTCATTTTGTTTGTACGTACCGTGGCCGACACATTCGGGTCCCATCAAACTTGCAGAAGGCAGATTTGCAGACGGCAATCTTGCAGACGGCATTCTTGCAGGCGGCAGTTTTGCAGAAGGCAATCTTGCAGAAGGCAGTTTTGCAAATGTCAAACTAACGGGTCCCATCAAACTTGCAGAAGGCAGATTTGCAGACGGCAATCTTGCAGACGGCATTCTTGCAGGCGGCAGTTTTGCAGAAGGCAATCTTGCAGAAGGCAGTTTTGCAAATGTCAAACTGACGTTTCGAGGGTCGGTATTTTTGCAGACGGCATTTTTGCAGAAAATGAAGTTAGAAGCAAAACATCGTATTTAAAATTTAGTGTTACCAGAGTAGAAATCGACAAAAGCCGCGTTTTCATATGTCAGGGTAGGGAAACCAGTCCACTTCTTTGAGTGTCCTCTCCATCGCGGATCTCAGCAATCAACTTTCGATTTTAGGGAAAGAAAAACCTAACCTAACCTAACCTAACAGAAAAACTTAAAACATTTTTTTTAATGTTTAGTTTGATGTACTGAATCATCCACTACAAGGATGCCGGTAATTAATGTCACTTCGATTTTAGGGAAAGAAAAACCTAACCTAACCTAACAGAAAAACTTAAAACATTTTTTTGTTTAGTTTGATGTACTGAATCATCCACTACAAGGATGCCGGTAATTAAATGTGGAGAGGTAAAAATATTCACCACTTTAATTTACCCTGACATGATAATTTGCTACTTCTTTTTCTAAATTTAAAATTAATAACCTATGACCGCTTTACTGCTTTATTTTTGGTTTGTAAAATAATATAAAATTATTTTATTCATGTAATCATGTCCTAATGCGCCATTCTCAAACGTTGCTAACTTCGGGTTTGTATGCAAGTTTGCTTTCTGCAAGAATGCCGTCTGCAAAAATGCCGCCTGCAAGGTTGCCGCCTGCAAGGTTGCCGCCTGCAAGGTTGCCTCCTGCAAATCTGCCCTCAACAGATTTGGAACTGTCAAAAGTGACATTTGTGCAAGACTGCCGCATGCAAAACTGGCGCCCCCCAAACTAACGTTTCGAGGGTCGGCATTTTTGCAGACGGCATTTTTGCAGAAAATGAAGTTAGGAGCAAAACATCGTATTTAAAATTTAGTGTTACCAGAGTAGAAATCGACAAAAGCCGCGTTTTCATATGTCAGGGTAGGGAAACCAGTCCACTTCTTTGAGTGTCCTCTCCATCGCAGATCTCAGCAATCAACTTTCGATTTTAGGGAAAGAAAAACCTAACCTAACCTAACCTAACAGAAAAACTTAAAACATTTTTTTTAATGTTTAGTTTGATGTACTGAATCATCCACTACAAGGATGCCGGTAATTAATGTCACTTCGATTTTAGGGAAAGAAAAACCTAACCTAACCTAACCTAACAGAAAAACTTAAAACATTTTTTTTAATGTTTAGTTTGATGTACTGAATCATCCACTACAAGGATGCCGGTAATTAAATGTGGAGAGGTAAAAATATTCACCACTTTAATTTACCCTGACATGATAATTTGCTACTTCTTTTTCTAAATTTAAAATTTATAGCATATGCTTTACTGCTTTATTTTTGGTTTGTAAAATAATATAAAATTATTTTATTTCGTGTAATCATGTCCTAATGCGCCATTCTCAAACGTTGCTAACTTCGGGTTTGTATGCAAGTTTGCTTTCTGCAAGAATGCCGTCTGCAAAAATGCCGCCTGCAAGGTTGCCGCCTGCAAGGTTGCCTCCTGCAAATCTGCCCTCAACAAATTTGGAGCTGTCAAAAGTGACATGTTTTGACATGAAAAAGTGACAAAGTGGCATGACAGGCAAGTTTGCCGCATGCAAAACTGGCGCGCCCCACACATTCGAGCATATCGTAATATCGATAACAATTACCGATATTACAGAAATTATGACAATTTGCAGAGTTTTAAGATTAACCGAAATATTTAAAAAAAAACGATCAAAAAAAAAATATTTTCGTGAAACTTTTAAAAAAGGGCACAAATTTTTATGTTTTTTTCAATATTTTTTTTTTTTTTTTAATTTTGCGGTAAATTTGAAAAAACGTTTTTGTCCACGGTGTTAATTTGATATTGAAGAAATTTCGTTGTTTCAGGTTACCTTTCGTCATCATCAACAGCCATTTTGTAAAAACACATGTTATTTACTAACAACTTTGTAATATACTCATTTGTTACAAACTTTAATAAAAATAATAATAAATTTTAAAATTAATTCTTTTGTATTGATTTTTGATTAATATCAACTGTACGAAAATTTTAATCAATCGTGTTGAAAGTCCTTCCCCTTTAAATCCCAATCCAGAGGATTTTTATACCAGCATTAACGTTTCCGTCTTCGTTCGTAAGTAATAATTTCATTGTATTAATTAAGGGGTTACGGTAGTAGAAAATCTGTCATGGAGTTCGCCATATTTTTTTACAAATGGCATCTATTTAAAAAAGCATGGTGGTCCCCATGAATGATGTTCTCCTACCGTTCCTATTAAATAGTTTACTACAATGTAATATAACAAAAACCTTAGCCACAGCAACGCGTGGCCGGGTCTGCTAGTATATATATATATATATATATATATATATATATATATATATATATATATATATATATATATATATATATATAAATATATATATATATATATATATATATATAAATAAGTCCAGTCCGGGAAAACCTTCCAGCTATGTAAGTGGCTTTTATTATTTTAATTTTTTCATCAAAGTGTCATCCTTTAAACGAATTCTTTAAAAAAAGATTTTACAAAAAACCAATCAAATATTAACAATATTATACAATTTTATCTTATGTTTTGAACTCTTGTAAATATCATATAGCCTTAAGTATAAACTTCTCGACCGGAAATTACGATTTATATCTTATTTCATGGGAACGAGCAAATGAAGTATTTTATTTTTATTTTCATTTAATAGCTGGCTGATAGCGAGCCCAGCAATCGTATATCGTCCCTTTAAAGAGTGGATATATTCGAATTTCAAATCGAATTTTCGAAATGTCATTCCGCATTTAAGAGACAATTGATTGTGATTTTTTTCATTGTTTTTGCTTAAATTTGTCTTTAATAAAGACATTTTATTTTGGTTTGCAAAAGGATACGCTTTGTTTTTGAGATGTGGATGAAGGGTGATCGTTCGCTAGCGATAAAGGGATCCCATTAAACCTACAGTGTACCGTCGAAAGTGGTACTCATCCAAGAATACATCTCGTTTAAACAATAAGCATTTCCCAGTCCAGTCCGGGAAAACCTTCCAGCTATGTAAGTGGCTTTTATTATTTTTATTTTTTCATCAAAGTGTCATCCTTTATATATATATATATATATATATATATATATATATATATATATATATATATATATATATATTTTCAATAATATATAAAATTAGATTCATGAAAAGTTACTTATCTGGGGTCCTGGTGGACCAGAAACATTTTACCGATAGTTAATGTCCTCTTTAAATACTTAGGGCAGCAGCACCTGTTTCCGCAATTGATAATTTATGATGTTCTTAGTTATTGCAGCCGAATTACTGTATGCCCTTGGATGTAATAAGTATAGGAGGATGGTTTCTGTAACAGAAATGGATGTTAGTAACTTATTTTAGAAGAAATTATATGATTGAGAATATTTCGACACAAGTCGTATTCATCTCCATGACATCATATATATATATATATATATATATATATATATATATATATATATATATATATATATATATATATATATATATATATATATATATATATATATATATATATATATATATATATATATATATATATATATCGGACTGTGGTCCATACGTATAAATTAACATGACACGTAACGGCGTTGGCAAGATGGGTTCCTGGCCATGCAGGAATCGAGGGAAATGAAAAAGACTACGAACTTGCTAAGACGGGAGCATAGGGAACGTTATACGGCCCTGAACCTTGCTCTGGCGTACCAAAAAGCTTTGCAAACCATTTGCTTCAAAAAATATGTTTAAAACAATCCATCAACCACTGGAACAACACGCTAGGTTTCAATCATTCAAAAGCGCTAATTAAGGCTTACGAACGTAAGACTGCCCTTGAGGCCTTAACGCTAAATAGGAACAATTTACGCATACTGGTGAGAGCGCTCACGGGGCATTGTGGCCTGAACAGACACATGTACAACCTCAGGCTCCGGGACACGCACATGTGCAGGTTCTGCCAAGAGGCAAAGGAAACTCCCCTGCACCTTATGTGCGAGTGTGGTCACTCCCCTGTACTTGGGTGGTCACTACCTCAAACCTGAGAAGGTAAAACAATCTGGCACCAAAAGCCTGTTGCGGTTCTTAAATGACACGAGACTTAGCGCAGAACTATAGCAGGTAGCACAATAGATCAGCAATGGTCGCAGTGTTACAAGGCTTAGAAAAGACCTTAGAAAGGCCCCATACAACGCATTAAATAAAAAAAAAGTTGTTGGCGTGACGTTAGTTACCGTGTCGTATTGTCAAAACATAGTGTTATGTCATTACGTCGCGACCTTGGGATCTCGCTTTTAACATGACAGTATGTAGTTAGTATACTTATGCTTATAGTCGTACACATGAATCATGGTAAAACTACAGTAAAATTTTGATACTTACGGAAATTACAATCCTTGTAATTCAACAAAATTGCGATTGAAACAAAGTTATCTTCTGTATATATAAAACAAAGTCGGGTTTGTTCGAACACTTATAACTCGAGAACGGCTGGACTGATTTTCATGGTTTTTGATTTGTAGTATTTGTCTTCGTCCCGAATAGCAGAATAACTATTAAGTACGAAAATTGGAAAGTTGGCGAAAAATTCAAATAAAAGAAAAACATTTTCCCATACATAATGCAAATCCGTGTTTTTCTCATGGTCAGTTGTACGTGGCATGTTCACGTGTCGGCAAATCATCCGCTTTATTTGTTCTTGCGCCCGATAAAAAAATAAAAAATGTTTTATATCACAAGGTGCTTCCATGAAGAGAATTAAACCAAGTGCTTCCCATGCTGCACAATATCTTAATAGTTTAATTCAATCATGTCTTGCTGTCACGAGATTGATATACTTAATTTTTGTACCTTTATATTTCTTTTTGAGTATTATTAGTATTTATTTTGTATTCATTGTACTACTTTCATAAAATCATCAATTAAGGTCAGCTAATCTGTAACACGACATTCATTGACTGTTAGGCGGTACGAAATTCGCCGGGTCAGCTAGTTATGTATAAAACCGTAATAACAAAATGATGATGAAAAAATGAATCCAATATTTTTCTCAGTGATGAAATATAGTGGCTGTATTGTGTTGTAATAATGCTCCCATATTGCAGACTAAATAGAAAATGTAATTGAAGTGTTAGCGCAAATTAAAAAGGAAATATTATTTCCGCACCTTGAATTCCCGGTCAGTGCTGAACGCTGTTCTGGGGCTATTTATAGCCGTGGCAGCCCGGCTGTAGGCTAGGGCGGCGGGCGCCAGGGCGGCCTGGCGCCCCCGCCCTCCGCCCCCACGGCGATGGGCGGCGGGAATCGGACGGGCAGATAAAGCAGCACAGGTAGCGCAGCCGGCCTCGCCGCTCCTCGCCCCACCTGCGCCGCCCCCGGCCGCCCCGATGAAACCCGCGTTATGAAAAGCCCGGACCGAGTTTCGATTGGATTCAGAGTTGCGACATTCCTTGGTTTGTCCGCAGAGCGTTTATTCAGCTCGCAGCGAATTGCACCCCGACCAACTTTACTATGAAGCTGATGGTACACACAAATGAGAAAAAAATCTATTTTGTCACCCCAAGACTTTCCCGGCAAGAAGACAACCCACCTCCTCCCACAGCTTTCCCCCAGATAATGATTGTGGTAAGTGACTATGATAGCAAAAGTAGTATATTTAAGTATTAAGCTATTGCATAGCTTTTATCGCGGGCCTAAGCCGCAAATGATTCGGAATAATTTCAACGTTTTCCGATAGAGCGCAGTTATCTGATATCAGAAAAAATAAAATAAATAAATAATTATAATTGCATAAGTCGGTAAAAATGCTATGCAATAGCTTTACCGCGGCAGTCCCCGAGTGCCACACGTATTTTTTTGTATTACTTCCGTGGTATTAAAATGGCCATTTTCCAATATGATGTAGTATTTTACTTTCCTGGAAAAAAAAGTATTGTGAAAGCATTCTGTATGTCTTTGTGCATTCCTCTATGATATCATCCAAACGCTTCATCCGATTGAGCATCCGGTTTCGGCTCTACGACGCATCTGTGTACAGAATATATTAAGTCTCTAACTGCAATATTTCGAGATGGAAGTATGACTGGCGCGCCATCTGGTGGACCGATTTTAACTACAATCTTTTCAACTCTTGCCATGACTGAATGACGCCTGCGTTCCGAAATTCAGCTCATTAGGATGAAGCGTTTAGTCGCTATAGTGGAGGAATACACACAACGCACAGAAACACAAACTCACACAGGGAATTTAATCGTCTCGGAGGGAGGGGGGGGGGGGCGTTTACAATACTTTTCCTACAGTAAAGTAAAACTGGGCTATTTATAGATCGTCGATGAAGCGGCAATATATCGTAATCATTAAATATGGTATTTTCATTTTTTTCATGCGAACACATTATTTATTTACAAAACATTACAAAACTTATGCGAGCTTATTGGCACAAGGTAATAATCCTGCAATTAACCTATTCATATTATACATTCGCGAATTGTGTTACTAATGATATTAAGTGTATAAGGTTAAAAAGAAAATCACTGTGCGATATTATATGCGACTTTTAATTTTTAGAAATTAAGGAAAATTGATAATCGTGATAGTGCTACTATCAAATAATTAAACAATTTAAATATTAATAATGAAAATAGTAAATTAAATAAAGAGGACAATGTCTATAACCATAATGTAAATATGTAATCGTATACTAAAAAAAACCAAATTTATAAAAATGGTGAAATCTAGCAATTTAATCTTCGTCGATAAAAATAGAAATTACGCTCTGTGGCAAATATCAACTATGAGGATATTTTTAGGCATGACACTCTTGGAATGTGGATCAAGCATTATCCGAATATATTAATTCATATATTGCATTTTTAACTAGGGTATAAACTTTTATTTTGTTTGAATTGGTTCTTTGAAGACTTCTGATATGTGATGGGACCTTATTATAAAAACAGAAGCTTCAGTGACAGAAACTGTTATTAATATGGCATGGCAAGGGGCACCTTGCTAAGCCGCAGGTCCAATTTTTTTCTTGTATTGTATTGACGATAATCACTGTTCTCCGGGACCACCGCCATAGGTTCAAAACAAACCGCTGATAATGAGGTGACGTCATAACAATATGGCCAGATTACAATGTGGCCAGATTTATAAATGATCATATACCGTATAAAAGCAGAAAAAATACCATAATATTATTTGGAAAAAAAAATCATGTGGCATCAAAAAATTAAACTAGTGAACTAACGGAAAATCATCATCCTATGCCAGATTCTAGAGTCATATGTGATGTATGCTGCCAGCTTCACAGACGTCTGTCCAACAGCTCCATCGCCTCATACTTCTCCGTAGGACTACGATGCTCCGCGCTTTTAGGAATGCCACTGAGCGGCCTCGCCTTTTGCTTTGACCATAGTTCGAATTATACAGATTGTTTCGGAAAACAGCTAAATGACAGAAATGTATTTTTATATACGTAGGTTGTACAGGTCGATTATTATATTTTTAATGTATTGGTATGTATGGTTGCCCAAGAGAGTAAATGTAGAAATATATTGTATTCAATTTATGCTACAAAATCTGATCTCTGAACTATTAAAATTCCGGTAATTTAGTTGTAATGCTGATAGTGGTAGTGATATTTTTTAGTAAAAATTCTAATTTAAAGTGTATATAAATATTTATTACTAATCCATTGCTTCTATAATAAATGCTAGAATACAAGAATTATCGCTATAATAACCTCCTTCCGATCGTCGGCAAAGTATTTACGAAAATATTACAGTCGAGGTTACAACAACATCGAGAACAAACGAGCCGAGAGGAACAAGCATGATGGGTCGATTAAATTTAGACTACATCGAGGATGGGTCGATTAGATATTCGCTCATCGTCAGCTAACGGAAGAAAGAATACGGTGCGGCAAACGAACAAACGTCGTCTCCATCGACATCAAATCTGCCTTCGACTGCATCAATTGGAACAGCTTATGAAGCCTATGAAGCTTATAAAGCCTTGAAGACCGAACACGTGCCACCAAAAATCATCCAACTTCTCCAAGCATCGCAAGATGGCTACACCAGCAGCGTTCGAATCCGTAACGATTTGTCCTAAGAATTCCCGATTCAAACTTGTGTTTGAAAAGGAGATGTCGCATCGCCGTTACTTTTTAACGTGGTGATCGACGCGATTATGCGGAAAGCATTCGATACTCGACGCGGAGTTAGATACGATGAATCAATTTGATGTCCGCCGATGATAGCGTCGTTTTCGCAGACACTGATGCCGAAGTAACGGACATTGTATACGACATATCCCGCGTTGCTCAATCATATGGATTAAAAACCAATGCAGATAAGACCAAAGTGCTCACTATGGACGGATCGGCCAGCGTTTACCTCGATGGAACCCAAATCGAACAGGTCTCACCATTTAATTATTTAGGATCGTTGGTTACGGAAAGACAGTGGCATCGAAGGGTGATGATCATCGCCGGATTGGTCAGGCAACAGTAACATTCGCTTTGCTCAAGTGGTGCATATGGAAGCGAACGAATATTACTATCAAAACCAAAATATGATTATACCGAACGTTGGTTTCTCCCACTCTTCCTTATGGATCGGAAAAGTGGACGTTAATGCAATCGGACCTCAACAGACTCGAGGTCTTCTAAATGCGATGCTTGAGGCAGATTATCGATGTCTCACTCCGCAACCAACTTTAAAACTAGACTATTAAAGATACGATAAACAAACACCGATCGAAGTAGTAGTAGATGGAGTGGGGGGCTTGTTTCCAGCCCTTGATGTCACCTAGATCTCTAAGGTCTTTTGTAACTACCCACTGTGTGGTTAGGTCAGTGGTCAGCTAGTAGCCCGGTACTTCTTACCAGTCCAAGTAGGTCACTGACCTTCAAGTTGGGCAGTTCGCTGGGTTCGAGAAAGGCTCGTTCCAGTAAACTGTGTCTTTTGGCGGCGAGCCCTGGACAGCGACCAACAATGTGTATGCTGTCTTCAGGTTCCTCGCCACATATCCGGCAATCCTTGCTCTCAGTCAAGCCAAGGTTGAATAGATGAGCTCTAAGGGTCGTGTGTTCGGTGAGGAGACCGATAGTGGTTCTAAGGTTCTTCTTGCTCATGTCAAGTAGGTCCTTGGTTTTCTTCTGTAGTGGTTGCTCGATCATGGCTTTTGCCTGGGGACATCCCTGACTCTGTTTCCAGGAAGCCCGATGTTCCTGCTCCAAGCAGCCCCTGATGATTTTCTTACCTGTAGCGAAGGGGACCCCTACAGCTGGCTCCACTGGGCATTCCAGTGTGCCCAGTGTTGCCAGTCTGTCGGCCTCTTCGTTTCCAGGTATGCCTTGGTGACCCGGTATCCATATTAGGGTGATTTTGTTGGATTTTCCCAATTTGTTGAGCTCCTGCATGCAGTCCCAGACCACAGAAGATTCTGTGGTGGCTTTAGCCAGAGCGTCCAGTGCTGATCTGCTGTCAGAGCAGATGAGGATTTGTCTGTTTTTTACCTCAAGTCGACTTTGTAGTTTTATGCATTCCAATATGGCAAGTACCTCGGCTTGGAAAACCGTG
This sequence comes from Micropterix aruncella, assembly GCA_944548615.1. Lineage (NCBI taxonomy): Eukaryota > Metazoa > Arthropoda > Insecta > Lepidoptera > Micropterigidae > Micropterix > Micropterix aruncella. Next base: position 24,668,762 of record OX155954.1, on the reverse strand, counting down.
GCGTATTGTCCAAGGGGGATGCTGATTCTGTGGTTGGTTTTGGGTCCATACACGTCTGCCCCAAAACGTCCATTTGTTCCTGAGCCGTCGGTGAACCAGGCGTCTGCGTTGTGGCTTTGAAGCCACTGCGAATTTTTCCATTCTTCCCTGGTGGGGATTAGGATTTTATAGGATTTCTCTACCGAAATTTCTTTCCGTAGTCGATCCTGGGTTAGAGTGAATGGGCTTTTGTGGAGGAGGTTTAGCTCAGGATGATTGTGCCCTCCTCGCTTCCACTCGCCCAAACACTTCAGTCTGTGTGCTGTAAGTCTGGCGGAGTGGATGATGAGCTTGTCCAGAGGCGGGCAGCAGAGTGCCACCTCTAATCCCGCTGTTGGGTTGGTCTTCATGACGCCAGTTGCAGCCCTCAGGTAGTTACCTTGAAGGCTTTTAAGCATTTTTAATTTCTCAAGCTTTTTCACCCTGGACCACCAGACTATTGCAGCATAGGTTAGTCTAGGCAGCAGTACTGCCCTGTAGAGCCATAAGGCGACCCTGGGTTTGAACCCCCAGGTTTTTCCCATGACTCTTTTGCACGTCCACAAAGAGGCATAGAAGGTTGTTCTCTTGCGCTCGAGGTGGTGCTTCCAATTGAGCTTTGGGTCTAGATAGACTCCAAGGTATTTGACTACTGTAGCGTATTCTATCTCCTTATCCCAGAGCTTGAGACACTCAACGGGTTCGGGTTTGTATTTTCTGGTGAAAATCATGGCCTTAGTCTTGCTTGGATTAGCGGACAGACCTCTGGCCTGGCACCAGTCTTGGGTGGTCTTAAGTGCTTTGTCCATGAGCTCCTTAAGTATTGATAGGAAGTTTCCTCTTACTACTATGACCACGTCATCAGCATAGCCGTAGACAGAGAAGACTAGGTTTTGTAGATCTGTTAGGAGTTCGTCTACAACGATGCTCCATAAGAGGGGGAGATGACTCCCTTGTGGACAGCCCTTGGCAGGGATTCCCGTGAAGGAGGTGTCGCCTTGATAGACGGTCAGATTCCTATTTCATAGCATACTCAATGTCCAGTCAATGATGGTCTCTGGTATTCCTCGTCTGTGCATAGCGTTTTTTATAGTTGCATATGATGTGGTGTCAAATGCTCCTTCGATGTCCAGGAATACTCCCAGAGCGTAACCTTTCGCCGCTAACTGTGTCTCTATTGTGCTCACCAGGTGATGTAGGGCAGTGTCCGTAGATCTGCCCTCCCTATAGGCATACTGAGCATCAGCAAGCGGTTGAAGAGCTAGGTGGTTGGTTTTCAGGTAGCCGTCAACTAGTCTCTCTAGTGATTTCAGGAGAAAGGAGGTGAGGCTAATGGGTCTGTAGTCTTTGGCAAAGATGTGGCCGTTCCTGCCTGCCTTTGGAATGAACGTGATCCTTGCGCTGCTCCAGGCATGAGGGACGTGTATGAGGGCTATGCTCGCTCTGAGTATCTTTGTTAGAGGGCCCAGCAGCTGGCTTAGCCCTTTTTGTAGTAGGACTGGGTATATTCCATCCGGTCCAGGTGATTTGTAGGGGTCGAAGGTGCTCACGGCCCATTCTACTGCTTTTGGATTAACTATCTTGGCTGCAAGGGCCCACTCCCTGGGCTTGTGGAGCCTCTTGGAGTTCTCCCCTGCGGCAATTGGGTGTGAGGATTCCTGGAAGCCCGGAAAGTGTATTTCCATTAGGAGCTTCAAGGTTTCCTTGGTGTCGCTTGTGTGCCTCCCCCTCTGGTCGTTTAAGGCATCCCAGCTGGGGGCGGTTGTTAGAGCTGAGGATCTTGTTGAGCCTGGAAGCTTCGGAAGCGGTTTCCACGCTCTCACAAAAGTCCCTCCAGCTTCTTCGTTTGGCTTTAACAATGGCCTTGTTGTATTCGTTTCGGGCGTTTTTGTATTCCTCCCAAAGAAACACCGATCGAAGAATAAACACAAAAATGTCTAATACGGTAGTTCGGCCATGTTTGCCGAATGAACGATAATCGCTTACCACAACAAACTTCTGTGGCAAGACCGTCCGACAGAATGGAGAATTCAGCGTTCGGCACCGAAGAAAACCTGCCTAAAAATATCGAAGTCGACTTAAAGAATCAACGATTATCGGCTATCGAAGCTCGAGACGTCGCCGAAAATCGTCAAGAATGGAAACGAATTGTGAATGGTGTACGAGATCCAGCGGCGCCGACAGAAGCGAATCGCCGGCTACGAAACGAAGAAAAAGAAGAAGAATTCGTTGCTTTGTTTAGATTTGACGCGATTAGTTTTTTATTATCGGTCACGTCGGTCATATAATTATAGGTTTCAATTATCGGTCATCCATTGATCAACCTATCCAAACAAAACATAAAACTGAATTGAAAAACGTTTGAACCACAACAATACGGCAAAGCCATTACTATGACGCTGACAGTCAGATTATTGTCCTTTTTTAAAATATTGTAGTGATAATTATCGACGCTTGAATTAATCGCTCGCCAGATCGCGATCCAAGCCCACTACTTTTGACGGCAATTATTCTTTAGTAAACCTACAAAATCCAACAATTCAATGAAAAGAAGAATAATTATAAAAAAATCATATGCCTATTCCGAGTGTCAGCATTCATTACAGAGCTACGTTATCGATTTAGTGACGTTTGATTTAATCAACCTACGCAGTATTAAAAACGGGCTTATTTATTATAGATTTCTTATAAAATATAGATTATATGCCTCTCTATACCAGGTGATGATTGCAGTTTTAGACAGTTGATAATAATAATAATAATAATAAAACTCTTTATTTCAATAAAAAATGCGAGCTTATTTCAATAACAAAATATTTCAATAAAATATGCCTTGAGGCAATGTCTATCAGCTAACCTATAAGTCTTTGAGAGAATAAAAATTAAAACGGTAAAATAGACGGAAAACTAAAGAAAATATAATTATAAAAGAAAACAAATTATTAAATTGCGTGAAAGAAGGAATAAACCTATTAATTTAATCGAAGTTTATTAGTTAAAATTTGAGAGTTTTATTAAATGAAAATTAGAATGTGTTGGTTTTTGAAATATTTGCAGATAATTCTGCATCGATTGTAGAAAAAACATTAACAATAAAATATACTACATATTTAGATGTTTTCTCTTATTCAATTATGTAAAGAATTATGTGAGTTCACATGCAGTTTGCCTATGATTGTCATAATGTCATCAGTAGGTATCTCTTGTTTCTTTATAATAGCCCATATTTTTTGGAATCCCCGTTTTGATTCTAGATTCTATATTGTTCTAGATTTGGAAAACGTTGGAGTACAACAGTTTAAGGTCGACACAGCTCAAGTATCAAACGGTTCTAAGCACATATAACGGGACTTCTTAGGCCTGTATTTAGATGCAAAATGGATGTATTTAGATGCAAGTTGTGTAAAATCATAACATAATATATTATTATTAAAAATTTAATTTCTAAAAATAAGACCATCATATTATTATTATCCTCAAATATGTCATCAACCTGGCTCGTTAGAAATTTTGAAATCAACACAATTTCATAAAAATTCATGTGGTTTATTTAAATGGATGATTTGTCAGCACCAGACAATAATACGAATATTCGTTGAAATACAGAATAAATACGATCATTCTTAAATCCGTATCAAAGTAAAACTCATGTTTTTTTCTCATCGAACCGTAGACATATACTCGTATGTACGTCCCTTTCAACGTGAAATATTCAAAGGATCGCTCTAAGACTACGGACAGAGATAAAGCCGTATTACGAGTATAATATAAAGCCATGCGCACCGAGCGACATGGTAGATTGCAAATTTGCCAAATAGTTTAATATCGTCGCTGTTTTGTAAAAACTGACTAAGTACAGTTTTAAACAAAACTGATTTGAATTTTAGAAAACAATTCCTAAGTAGTAATCTACAATCGACCCACCAATCGACTAGAAGGGGAAAGTATTGTGTACGTGCAAAAAAATTAGAATTAAAGACAGAAATATCCATTTTGAGCCCCCCTGAGACAGTGTAAAAAAAACTGCTTTTTTCGTGACATTTCTTTCGCTATTCATGCTTTTCCGTGTGCAGATCCATGTAATTCCATGTTTCGGTGTCATTTGCACACGTTTTCTGGCGTCTCTACTATTTTTCCGAAGTTTTCTGCTTCATTTTCGTAACGTCGTAATTAAGTCACAACTTGACTTAAAAGTCGACTGTAAAAGTCGTAAAAACCGTTTTCTGACGTTTAAGAAGGTGTCGAACGCTACGGTTACGGCAATGACGTCTCTATTCTCGTTGGTTCAGGCGGACACGTCAAAAGGTGACATCACTCGTGTCTTTCGGGGTTGTGACTTGCGCCTTTTAAAAATGGCATTTTTGTACGATTTTGGAGTTTGGAAGCGTAGGCGTAAGAGGGGCTGAGCATCGGCGTCGCTGCCGACGAGTATAGCGCGGCGCAGTTTTTTAAATTCATGTAGTTCTTGTTCTTTTTCTGGTAAGCGATTATTGTTAATTTTTTTTTGCGGTTAGCACATGCCGGCTTATCGACTTTCTAACCGGGTTTTTTCCTTGGCTTCAGACGGGCGGGCGAGCACCTCTATTTTTATACGAATTATTATCTATAATCCACCTGTAAAGCATCAACTGCCGTAGCGTGGCGGCCTGCTTCTTGGAGCATTTTTGAGATCGGAGTATTCAAATTCCGGACCTACCTACTGTCAACTTTTGGAAGATATTTATATACTGCTGTGCTGTGAAGATATTTATGCATCGTGTGCCTTGCACCTTCATCTATTTTTCTGCGCTTGTTTTTTGCTGTGCCCGTGGAGAAGCAGAATAAAGGACGCTGAAAAGAAGCAACGTGTTCTCATTTCTTTTTTTTTAGCTGAAGAAAGAATTACTTCCTCCTGGCAAAACCAGTGACAAACCTGTGATACTTACCCACCCTGTTAAATCTTGTGCTTAATTTTTTTTGGTATCGAGTGCTGGTTTTTTTTAGTTTCAGCTTTAACCTTAAAAAAGCTGTGGCGTCCAATTTTCTGAAATTTAGTTTTTTGATGTTTATTTGCTTCGGCATTAAATTATACTTCCTGCACTCGATTTCTGTTCGTGGTTATTCCACGACTAGGTATAACCAGGTCCAACCCAGCGGTTACATATTGGAACCTGGCAGTTACAACAGTTAAGACCATTTAAAGGTTGAAGTGCGTATGTGTGTCTGTCTGTCTATCTGTGTGCGTATTTCTTCACGATAGCGCTCAAACGATCATCCGATTGAGCTGAATTTTGGCATGGTGGCATCTGGTTGAAATCTAGCTGGCTGTGGTTGAAATCGTCAACCGGGTGGGGGGGGGGCACTAGTCATATTTCAATCCCGAAATATTGGACATATTCTAGAGATTTGGTACCAAGGCAACCGCATTGTGAAATTTTAGTTCGTATATCTCATATACAAGCTACACTAATAATATTTAAATTCCTCCATACATTTTAATTAAATATTAATGCCATCTGTGGGCGCGCTTGGCCAAACCCCGCTCTTAGCCGAGAAAGGAACTGCGCCGGCTGATGCGTCGCAATGGAACTCTCCCGAGTACGTCCACCGGTCGAGTGAGGCCGCCTCGGTCATCAACTTAAGGCGACATGATACCTGGGAACTACCATATCTAAAGAATGTTAGTTTTATGAGTGTTTTGAAAAATATAAGCATTAATTTAAAAAAGTTTCTAAGTGAATCCCTCGATAAGGAACCAATTAAAAATTTGGACTAAAAAAAGTTGCTCATTGCCTTGTACATTAAGGCTTTAAACTAACTTTGAAAACTTTCAGGCGCGATTACTCCTACAATGTAAGCGGTTAGTGTGTTTTATTATAATTTCATTATATTGACTGGTTAATCCTCTAGGGCAGCACTTAGCCGCATTTTTTATTTAGGCTCAAAATTAATTACAATCAATTACAACGTGAGAGCGTTAAGCTCTGAGAGGTAAGCTAAATATGCCTTGCTATTAACACCCTTATACCACCACTGCGTAAAGATAGTTATTCTATGCTAGCGCTGCGATAGAGCGTTTAGTATGCGCCTGGTCCCCGGCGCGAGTGGACGTGGAATCTGCGCTTGACCCTTCGTCAACGCTGGGTTGTTATTGGTCAAACCCTACAAAATTGACACCGCCTATTTTTACGGGTGTCTCATGTCGTCTCATGTCGTCTTAATTTAGGAATGTATTATTCAGATGAAATCAATCCTTAGCTACTTACCGGCAAAGTGTTGAGGTGAGACAACCGATTTTTTACAAGCTTTTATTTACGTTGCAATGTTTCTCAGTATGTTTGTTTAGGTCAAATCTTGCAAATAGAATTGTATTCACTTCCTTTTATCCTATGAAGTTGAAATTTTACGTTTTGGTTCAGTTCCGATGACAATGCATTTTTAAGGTGGGCATGACCTGATTCTGCACCCAGGATTGGCTCCCGACGACGGTACTCCTGAACGATCAACAGCACAGACTCGAAATTTTGTATACGCATCCAATTATGTTAGTACGCTATAAGTTTCACCATGACATGGCTGCTGCGCTCAGGGTTGGCTCCCGACCAGGGGACTCCTTAACGGTCAACATCACAGAAACGAAATTTTGTACACGCATTCAATTATATGATTCATTCATGGCTGCTGCACCAAAGGTTGCCTCGGGATAGAAAATTTTAATAAAAGCTTGTTTTTAAAAATGTGTTTTTAATATTAATTTTGTTTTTAATATGTTTTTATATTAGTCTTTTATTTTCTGCTCGATTTTATTGTTAGATATAAATACATTTGATAATATATTGAGATGTCAACCACAACGGGCGAACCCGTCACCGCAGGACGTTTTAACGATTCATCGTTCTATCGACCGTGCAGTGAGCGTAGAAGACTTTGGACATAACAAATCCGACCTCTAGCTACGCCACAACCCGTTAGAGTCCAACGCCTTACCGCGAGTAGCTAGGTATGTTACCTGGCGGGCGGCACTCGCGCCCTAACTACCAATTGTGACCACATTTCTCCGGTCTCTCGATTGGTTCCGAGTTCGAGGTCGCTTGCGCGGTCCTCTCCCTTACGAAGCGGTGAAACGGAGTATACCGAATCTATCGCGGACCAAGGCGTCCTTTGCCCGACTCTGAACCGGGATCGGATGGCCAATGGTCATTTCAAGAGCAGTCGCCGTAAGGTAGACCACTACCCCCGCTCTATAGGAAACAATACAGTTCCCAGACTCCCCCGATTGTTAGTCGGAGAGCACAATCGATTGGCTTGCGCCGCTCGGTGCGCAGACCGTCCAGGAGCGCCAGAGGATTGATTCCCAGGGGAGACTGGTTGACCCAGTGTTCTACCCAGGCTCCGCACCCCATGCGTGGAGGCCATCGGATGGGTGTTGACCCGTGAGTGTGACCGACCCTGAAACAGAATGGGTCTTCGTGGCCAACTCAGCAAGGGCCCATTAGCTCCCACACATTTGATAATATCTGTCTTAAATTTTAATCTGTCTCTGTTTAATCTCTGTAATTTTAATGTCAATAAGTATTATATTGCTTCAACTCAATAAACTCGCCGATTGCTTTAAACAAATAACGTGTATTATTATTATTATTGCAAAGACATCCCCGCCACCTCCATTAAATAAAAACATGTAAGGGTCAGGCTTGTGTCAACTACAATAGTTGGCAGTGACAACACTGATCCTTGAAAAAATAAACCGACAGATGGGATGGAAAATTTATGCTCGTATGGAGGAATCAAATTTACGACATGCTGGGCCCACTCGCGGGATGAATATGATACGGGGAAAAAGGTAGAAATATTACATTCCCTCTCACGCGAATATTTCCTCACAGCTTTGTGAGTAATTTGGCTACTAAAGAGCGTGCCATTCTGTCCCTATATACAAAAACTTTCGCGCTTCGCTGAGCGAAAATGTCGGGCAGCACAAACATCTAAGCGAAATTGAAATTCAAGGTGAGATCAACCTGGAGAATATCTCATATCGGAGGCGAAAGTTTTAAGAGTTTTTTTATTACTTTTTAAGAATTTGTAAATTGAGGGAATTTGCGCGTATGCTTGGGGCTGCAGTGAAATAATTAAAAAGTTGTGGCTGGTGGGGCAGGATGGCGGGATCGAATTAAGGGCTATAAATGGAGTATAAAATCAGGATCTTTCTTTGGAAAATCGCTTTTAAAATTGAAAATCGCTTAATAAAATCCGTAAATTGATGTAGCACAAAACAGTACAACATATACATCGAAGGAAATAAGGTAACTAATTTAACCATCTTCCAAGGATAGTAGCGTCATGAAATTTGGCAGCTGTATGACAATACAGCAAATTGGCAGTTCTGATGACAATACAATAATATGGTACCTACTGTCGAACTGATCTGATGATGGAGTCGGAAGATATGAACTGGAACTTCATGATGGAACGTCGTATCATAGCTGTATTCGGACTTGTTAGTAAAGTCTTGGAATGAACTTTGACTACGATTAGGTTACAAGTCTGATGATGAAGGCGGAAGATAGGCACTGGCATTCCATGATGGAATATCGTATCATAGCCGTGTTTGAACTTTGACCACGACTAAGTTTCAAGGTCTGATGATGAAACCGGATTTTTTTGTTTTTACGTGCATTTATAAATGCTACTGTTTATTGCAATGCTTTAATCCATGATTATTTCAATTTGGTTATACCAATATTTGTTGCAATATTATTTTGCCATCCCTAATTATTTTTTATGTTTCTCGCGTGATATTGAAATTTCTTTACTATTTATATTATTATGTACTTTTTTGTATATATTATTTTTCCCAGACTGACAAACTGACAGAATCATTGACATATCAATTACATAGTTTTTAGATTAATTATTAATTTGTATCCGCCTTGTTTATTATCATTATTTATTTTTTAATATTATTTAATACTTAATTTTATTTCTTAAATTATGAAGTTTGAAGTATGCACAAGATATTGTTTTTTTTAGTACGCTTGCCTTAGTACAGGCCTAGGCTTAGCTAGACGGCGTTGATCTAAAGGAGTGCTGGGCTGCGGTACTCTCTTTTTTGCTACTATTTAATGTGGAGCATCTAGTGATAATGTAATAATGTACTGCAGTTTAAAAATGCGCTTTTCTTTGAATAAATATAATAAAATAAATAATCATATCTGATACGGGTACATCTAGAGTGAAGTCGTAAACTGAAAGTTGATGTCGGAGATACGAGTATACCCAGTGCTGAACTTGGATAATATTGTATATTTGTAATCAGGAACGATTTAAATTGTAAGTAGATAATATTAAATGTACCTAATACCTAGTTTTAAACTTCTACAATCTGTAAAGATGGTTTTGAAAATAAATTAATTGAACTGAATGTGCTTTTTGCGTGGGAAGTCTAAATAGCAAACCCAGACATTGTATCATTCAATCAATACCGGAATATCAATTTAGCACGAGTTCTAGTATAGGTAGAAAACGAAATTGAAAGGTTTAAAAATTACAATATAGGCATCTACGATCCGTAAGTTAGGTACACATATTGTTCAATTAGTGCGAGGGTCAGAGACAAAATTCATCACTATCCGTTATAAAATGCATCACTGTCCGTTACAAAATTCATCACTGTCCATTACAAAATCGTCGTAAAAAAATCAAATTATGTCAACGTTGACGGAGACAAATAATGTCAATATGTAGAATATCGTGTAGAATACGTGATTTCAAGAAGTAATGAAATGCGTTATTATATTACAGAGCAATGTACCAAGAGCCCGGATTTAAGTTAACAAATATTATTGTTAAATTACAAACAACATTAAGTGTATGATAGCAATCTAATAAACATTATCTAATTTCAAGTTGGTGGCGCTCCACGGTGACCACAAAAATTAAAGAGTTTGATGAAGCCCGGCTTGAAAACCTCGACTCGAAACTCGTCCGAAGCCCACTTACACATACACTGCCAACATGGTGAACTCTACTGTAGTCGTTGTAATCGGACCTTTAAAAACAAACTGGGATTCACGAGTCACTTCCGCGCGCATCTTCGAAGAAATCCTGTCAAGCAAGAGTTCGCCGTCGTCGGATCACGATGAGGAGGACATAAATCCATTAACCAATCGATCTAATTTCAAGTTAATATTGATAATGAAATAACGGTGAGCTCAAGAGCAATATGTGGATGCGTAGGCAATCGAAAATCATCGCTTTGGGTTTTTGTATATTTCCAATAAGTAAATTTCTATGAGGTATATTTTCACTAAATATCTATAAATAATATTAATTGAATGTTTTATAGTACATAATAAATTTTCTTTTCTTTTATTACTTCTTATACTATTTTTGGACATCGATACATAGATTTATGTAGGTACTTCGACAAACATTTTTTCTAGTAATAAGCAGTAGTTTTTCTCGAGCCCCGGCCTGTTTCGACGCAAGACGCAAACGAACTTCTATCGGAGTAACAATTAATATGTATGTACATAAATAGGTTAGATCAGCGGTTCTCAAACTTATTGTATTGTAAAAACATTTTTTTAAATAAAATAATATGTATTCAGAAAATATTACATGTTATGTAATTGTTGATTTTAAATTACAATTTTAATGGGATGGATGCAGGTGTTTTGTCTGAACCAGCTCTTTTATGTTTGGCTTCGCTTTTCGCTTTGGCCAGTGAACTCTCATGTCATTTGTCGCGTATGATCTATTTCAAGATTTTGTCTTGATAGTTGATAGTACCGAAGTAGTGTACCGACAGCCGATTGCGAATGGAATCAGGACTCTTAGAGCCATCTCTGCGACAATCAGGATAGGACTGTGCCATTTCAATCCAGAAATCACTACAACAAGTTTCGCGGAAAACATGTTATACACCTCCATCATTTATCAAATCAATGAACTGTTACTGAATTAAATTGTTCACCGAGGGCAGATCACCAATGGAAAGTTCAAACGTGTTAGTGATAAAACAATGGTGTTTGACTAATTCTCGTATCAGGAAAATAGTAAGAAATCTCTTTGCTAAGAAAAGAGATCTTTCTATAAAGATATTAAAAGAAAATTACATGCTGTTTCGCAGTATTACCGAAACCGCTTCGCGGTCCCCTAGGTGACCGCGGCCCCAACTTTAGGAACCGCTGTGTTGGATGCATAATACCGTTAGACTCCTATCCGTTTTACTCCTAGAGTTTATGATATCGATATTGCTTTCAGCATGAGTAGTCGCCGCGCCGGTACCATCGCGATTTTAGCCAGCACATCGTGGCCAAATCCGGGTCAAAATTACCATACGACGCCGGCGTCGCCATTTATGTGTGGCACACATAAATGTGGACATCTGTTTTGTAAAAGGAAATTCGCGATTGGTGGGCCGATATCCAGCCAAAGCGTTGCTTTTAGCGGGCGCGTCGCTTCTAGCAGCGACACCGTCTTAGCTCGCGTACTCTTAAACGAGTAGTTAAATGAATATTTAAAGTTTTATGTAACTAAAGTTTTATTTATTGATCTTCTATATATTATGAGAAACTCTTAAACAAATAATCGACAACAACAAGCCATAATGATTGTAATAATTTTCAAATTTAGGTTTTTTTTAAACCGGTTGTGTCACTCCAAGACTTTCCTGGCAAGCAGACAACCCCTCCCCGCCCCCAAACCCCACCACTCCTCAGACCCCTCTCCCCCCCAACTCCCCCTCTCCCTACTCCCCTCCAACTCCCCCCCCCCACTTTATCTACTTCCCCCCTCATCCCTTCCAAAAATACACCCTCTCCGCCGCCACCCCTCCCGCAAACCCCACTCCCTACACCCCCCTTTAAGTCCCTCCTCTCCCCCTCCCTTTCCAACTACTGCACCCCTCACCCCCCTTCCTAACTACCCCCCCTTCACCCCCTCACCCCGCTCCTCTGGCAATGTATTCCCTAAGAATCCACTATACGATTTGTCGAGAAGTGTTTCATGGCTTCAAATGCTGCAGTTGCTTTATTTTATTTTAATGGTGCTCCTAAACGGGCCACATTTTCACTGCAATATGTGGGTGCAATACATTGCTCGGCAATATTGCTAGCAATACCAGCCATACCATGCAATATACCGAAATAGTTTTAGTATATCTCGGCCATTTTGCTACATATTTTTCGTATGGCCAAAGCATGTTTATGTGTGGCTGCCATGTTGGTGGACGATCGCTTCGCAGTCGAAAATACTGCGATATTACCCGGCCAGCTTTATTGCTGTTTCGTTTTGCGCCATAAGTGCGTCCCTTTCTGGTGCTAGGCACGACGCACGACGCACAACATCTTGTATTTATATTATCTAATGATATTTTTTTTTAATCTGTAAAATATTATTATCTATTCTGATATGTTATGTACAATTCCGCGAAATAATTTATATTATGTATTTGTCTATTTATATGTTTATATACATAATAAACAGATAATTCTATTTGAATTTATTATTAATAGTGCCATTCGGAGAAGATCTTTCAATTGCTATTCATATCATCAAAAACATTCGGGCTAAGATATATATTGTATCACTCTTATTGAAGTCAGGTCGAATACACATTCTCGTCGTTTTTGTCGTTTTAAATTTTCATTTTAAACTTTATAAGGCGCTGCGACACGTATGATTTCGTCGGTCATTGTTACCCGATTGTGTAGCCCGTTTACGAGTGAAAATGATAGGCCATACTTTTGGAGAAATGTTGCCGAGAATGGCCGGGCTATATATTTTTCCGCAATATGCTGCAATAAAATGTTGCAATGATGGCAGGGCTGTAGTAGCTAATATTGCGGCCACAAAGTACGTAAAAGTATAGCCCGTTTAGGAGCACCATAACGAATATCCACACAGTTCTAAAAACATATGGCAAAATTATTGTTTACATTGTTACCTTGATTCTTTGGTTTCCTATTCAAATATAATTTAAAGCAAGATAATTTGTTAGAATGCTATTATCGCCGTCACGGAAAGTGCTTTTTGCATGTCACCGGGCCTTAAATCGAAGACGTTAAAACGAACACCTGATACGCAAAGTTCACACCCATATAACATAACGTGTATACAAATGTGTTATTCAGAAAAGTGAATATCTGAAATTCAATTTCCTGGCAGTGGGGCTGACATTCGAGGCAGTTGGCGATGTTTATGTATAGAAAGGATAGCCCTGGTGCGTTAAGGTACAACTGCGTCTTGAATCATTCATGCAATTCTTCATAAACTTACACTGCCGCCGACTGAAACCTTTCTGAAACTCATATTGGTGAAATGTTCAAGCGATGGGACTGACAAAGTAACGAAGCATATAATAAAAAAGCTGCTGTACCTGATTATTTACGTGGCTCCTGGGGATTGATTCCTGCGGGATTGGGAATCGCTATTGATTGCGGGATTATATTACGGGATTGGTGAATCATAGTGCCACCACAAGGCTTCTGTCCACACACGTTTTTTTCGTCGTGAAAATCCACGGCTAATTCGCCGTGTCTAGGCGCGGTTGCCAGTGGGGTATGGATCACTATGGAGGCTTGTCCACGGACACCATCGAAGCGAGCGTCGTCACGAGTCCTAAGGGCTGGCACATAACCGACATATGGCCGCTACTCCGCCGACGCAGATATTCAAACGTTCGAGAAATTCGCCAACGTCCACCCGCGAGTTACGCCAACCAAAGACGTTCGCCGAGACGTATCCCTCTGCTCACCTCCCTCGCCTCCTATCCCGCATCACCTTGCCGCTCGAGAATGAGCTTACTGTTCGAATGCGACGACTTTCGTACAGCGACACTTCTCTTTCATAGCTACAAGACTTTATAATAAATTAAGCAGTAACATAAAAACCAGCCCCAATTGTCATTTGTTTAAAAGCCAAATAAATAAATGGCTGTTTCAAGAAAAGCGTTTATCTATCCATGTCATGATCGATGTAGTAGAATAAGTTGAAGTTGACTTAACATATATTGTTTTTATATGAATGTATGTGTGTAAATGTGTATTCTAATGTATTTAGTATTTGTATTTCCTATATAATATTGTAATTTTTATTTTTTTTTTATTATTATACATATTTATTATTATTATATATATTTTTTTATTATTATAATTTTTATTGTGTTTGGTTGGTTCATCGACCCTCGTTCTAAATGTAAAAATATAAATTGCTGGAACGGGTATATCCCAGTTGGGCATCACTAGCCAGTGAATGAAAGAGGAAAGTTATTGCCATTTGGTTTAATATTATACTTATTGTAAATGGTTAATTTGATAATTCCAATAAAATAAATAAAATAAATAAACTCGGTATACTATGCCCGAGGTCACCTTAAATGATTGGGTCGAGCCCAATTCCGCATTATCCAATAGGCCAAATAGGCATAGGCCTATGGTCTCTCCGCTTTCAAGGGGCCTTGCGACGAGGGATCATTACAGTCATAATTTTAAAAATTGTTTCTTATAGATAATTATATATAAATAGATATTTATATATAAAAAAATAATTATTGAAATTCTATGGGGGAAAATGTTTAATAAACTTTTTGATCCGACTAATATTATAATTGTTATAAATTATCGACAGTTAGCCGCTCCCAGCCTATGCTATCGTATTTTGTTTATATGCGCGTCTTTACTACGCGACATAAGCGTTGTGATGTTAACGGCCCACTTTGTCGGTTTGATGGTGTTTTATTTATAATATACACGTCTATTCTACACTATATCGTCGTCAGAATGTCTGAAAGACCAAAGGGGGCCCTAAAGAGTAGAAAGGGGGCTCCGACATTTCGACGGCTAAGGGCCTCTACATGGGTTAATCTGGCACTGATTGGGCCCCACAACGGGTGTAATGACAGGCCACGGAGAAACATCCCCTTTGATTTCTGATAATAGAAGTGAGGGCGATTTCAAACCAACCCACCGACGGCTGCTGGGAGTGAAATCCGCGATAAAATTTCACATTTCACTTCTAAAAATTTACGAAAAGCGCCACAGCCGAAATCAGCTAGACATCAAATTTCCAAATTACTCTCGACGAACCGCGCGCACCTATCCAATATCATTGTATAATTTAGTGATGGAATGAAGAATACTTTCAGCAGCAGGGCCGGAGCTAGGTCTCAGAATACATAGGAAAAGGTTGCCAGTACGCCAAAGAAGAAATGTTCATATACTTGCTCTCCTATATCGAGTACACTCCCAATTAACACCATCCTATCTCCACGAGCTTTTTGAACCACTAAGTTCCCACGGTCTCGTACTTCGGTCAGCCTCTGACAGTTTACTAAAAAATCCGAAGTCATAATAGTCATTTCTATTCCTATTCTTTCTGTGTCCATGGTGCAAGACTCTGGAACGATCTCCCAGCAAACATACGGAACTCGCCTTCTTTACCATCGTTTAGGACTCACCTTAAGGATTACTACCATTCTAAGAATAACCAGTTCTTCCCTTTCTCTCCTCGTCCTCTCCCAATTTCCTCTCCTCGGGCATTATTACTTTTAAATTCTTCCAGTTGTATGTATTGTAACAAAAACTGCCTATTTTGTTGTTTTGTTTTCGCGCCTTTGTGCTGATTATGTTCGCTGCACCCGTCTTTCCATGTTTTCCCCGTGTTTAGTCATGTTTCCTGTTGGTTATCGCTGTTTTTTTCATGAATTTCTCCCATATTATGACAATTAAATGAACCATTTACGAAATTTCGTGAACATCAAATTTTGACAGATAACCTAAGTTCGCAAAAAGTCGACGGTCATCCGGTTGAAGCCGAGCTCTCACGTGATTGGTCGAGGTCGCTATTTTGGCCTTCTTTTTTCCTTCTCGATTTGACAGCGTTCAAGCTGTTTTGGCGTAATCCTCACCGACTTCCGCTCCGAGTCCGTTCTATTTCGCTTCAACATGGCTGAGGGCAGGTCGTGCAAAATTGGTCGCGAGGTGTGGGAGCCGCCGTAGTTCGGTTTTAAAAGCTGCCGGGGGAAGAAATAATTTTTATGTGAAGTGTTCGTAACTAACCTGGTGAGCATTTATTTTTCTTTTGGGGTTGCTTTTCATGTAGGATCAGCGCGATTTTAATCGATTTTTTTCCCTTGCGCAGTTTGGTGGCACCTCTGTTTTATTACGTTATATATCTGCTGCTTAAGTAAAGAGATCGTCACGGAATGTGACGAAATTTGCCTTCATATTCGGAAATTACTGCAACATTTATTTTGGCCGGAGACCTTGTAATCGGAATCACGCATTTGACACGCCGATAAGGCGAGAGCGAAAAAAGGGGAGCCGCTGTGGCGATATTTCACGGAGATTACACGAAGATTTCACATAACCTTGTGTCTTTTTATTTAGTCTTTAGTGCCTGCTGGGGAAAAGGGATTTTCTGTGGGCCAAATCCAATGCCATGAATATTTAGCCCACACTCTGAGATAGTTTTTTTTCGAGGTTAACTTTTTTTCTTTTCATAATTTCTTTCGGGTATCTTTTTTTTTTTTGAATAAGTTTCCTTCTTTTTCTTTAAAAGGAGGTGGCGTCCTTTTACTTTGATTCTTTTGGGTTTTGGTGGTTTCTACCGTGTTTTTTTTTTAAACACGGAAATTAGTATTTTGCGGTTATAAAATTAGCGCTCCAACGTTAGGCCTGTAAATTGGATTTTGGCTGTCAGAATGTTCTTTTCCTCAGCCATTGAAGCACGATTTTTTAAGCACTTTGTTCAAAAATTGTATAAAAAAAATTAGAAGCATTTTTTTGTTTTTATATAATTTTTATTCATAGCGATTACCGTGAAAGAGGCTTGTAAGCACCGTCTTTTTGTTTTTGTATTTAGAAGCAACTTTTGTCATTGAATTAAGCGGTATTGTGTACTTGCAGTTTTGTCGGCATTAACAGCATTTTTTGTAATTTAAAGCGGTTACCGCGAAGAAGTATATTGTACTTGCCGTTTTTTATGGTTACTATATTTTTTGTCAGAATCTTAGATTTAAAGGCAATATATTAATTATTCTTTTAATACTTGGCATTGCTTAGCAGCAGATTGTTTGTTTATTTTAAGGCGGTTTCCGCGAAAAAGTTTTACGCTTGCCGTTTAAGTATTTTATTATATCATACTAATTATTTTTTTGTTAATTTCCAGATGTGAAGGCAATTATCCTGGTGAGGTAAGCAGCCAAATAAAACAGAGGTGCCGCAAGCAGTAAAAAAGTCAGTTTATTCCATTTTATTTTTTTTATTTTTTATTTATTTTGGTTTTTATTTTTTTTGGTGGGATTTAAAATATATATATACATGATGGCGTCTCCAGCGATAGTGTATTATGCTGCGTCACATTTAGTAAAGGCAGAACTCGATTATGAGTTCACGATTCGGGAGGTCACTCCAACCAATGTTGAAGCGATGAGAAAACAATTTAATTCACTCTTAACCCTTGGAGTAAATGGGTATTTTCATGGATGCATCTGTCTCTTTTGCAGGATTTTCGGCGACATCGACCTTAAAGTACTATAACTACGAAACTACTACACCAATCATAAAAAGATCAACTGCACAATGATTGCATTGAAATGTCGAATATAGAATATTGAAATATCATTTTGTAAAACAATTAGATAATTATGAATAAATATGAGAACGTCAAAGAAGTGAAAAAAACGCGGAACCAGATCTGGTCGTATCATACTCAACGGATAATTGTTTCAGAACCAGATTTGGTCGTATCATACTCAAGGGGTTAAGGGAGTTTCCAGCTGAATCAATTTCCTCAACGGATTTAGATCCAGATTCCGAGTTTCAGGAATGTGCGATTAGACTTTCGTGTCTTCAAGAACTTATAGAGGAATTTATTAATAACAAACAGAAACTA
Organism: Micropterix aruncella; assembly: GCA_944548615.1. Taxonomy (NCBI): domain Eukaryota; kingdom Metazoa; phylum Arthropoda; class Insecta; order Lepidoptera; family Micropterigidae; genus Micropterix; species Micropterix aruncella. Next base: position 24,650,867 of record OX155954.1, on the reverse strand, counting down.
TTATATAAAAGAATTAGCACTAAAACTGCACATATCTTTCATAGAGTTTCACGCATAAATCCTGCTAATTCAGATTCCAAAAAATTATTAGATAATTTAAAGGAGGAAGTTTTAGAAATTGTCGTTTTGTTAGAAAAATATTTAGATATTGTTCGTTCGCCTAGCCCGTTACCAAATCCTGTTGTTCCGATACCTTCTACTTCATTGCACGAGGGTGAGAAGCTTAGTCCTGAGGTGGTTCCTTTGGGCAGGAATTCTGAAGTGACGTCAGCTCCGTATATACAGCATGTTGATACGAAACCAGTTCCTTTGGACAATAACTTTGTCATTTCTGACGAACGCATTCTTAAACCTTTAAATCTTGGTTTTACATTTGACGGCGATTCCTGTGTGGTCGAGTTCATAGAACGATTGGATGAGATTAGGTTTTCGCGGAATATCTCGGATGCCAGGATGCTGAAATCGGCTTGTGAACTATTCCAGAAACAAGCGCTTAGTTGGTACCGTGCTAGAGCTTCGAGCATTTCCAGTTGGAAGCAGTTAGTTGCTGCACTCCGCTCCGATTTTGGCAGTTTAAATTACGATGCTGAAGTTTTGTCGTTTGTACGGGGACGTAAACAAAAGTCGGACGAGAGGATGCATATTTTTGTTTCCGTCATGTTGGGCTATTTCAACAGGTTGTCAAGGCCATTGTCTGGCGAGGAACAGTTAGGAATAATCCTTTCAAATATCTCAATTTCTTACCAACGACATTTCATGCTAGTTGATATAAATTCAATCGACGAACTTCTGCGTTTAGGAAAAAAAGTTGAAAATGCACAACAGCGTATCAACGCATCTAATGCAGCCACTCCTGCCCAAGCTAAGGTCAAGCCTTCTGGCTCGAAAGCAGTTTATGCGGTCGACGAGTCTCCTACCAAATGTGCGACGGAGGAAGTGAAAGTTGAACAGAAGTTCAAAGAGTGTAACGTTTCTTCTGCTGGTCCATCCCATCGTGGTGGTTTTAATCGTGGTGGTTTTCATCGTGGCGGTTTTAATCGTGGAAATTTTTCCCGTAATAATTGTTCTAATGGTAATTCGTCTTCTGGTAATTACAACCAAGGAGCCAATAATAGTTCGCGTGGTTCACGCGGTGGCACGCATCATGGCTATTCTAAATATTGCTATCGTTGTGGTAGGTTTAACTACACGGTAGCCACTTGTCCGGAATGTTCTAAGAATAACCGGCCTGGTAATTCCCCGGTTTCAGAGCCAAAAAACTCGAAAGGCGGGGCAGAATAGAGGATTTTCTACATTCTGCCTCGATATTGTTTGCAAATGAGAAGGATAACCGTCGCCCTTTCTTAGAAGTTTCACTGGGTGATATAACGGTTTGCGGATTACTCGACACTGGATCGAGTGTTACGATTTTGGGTGCCGAATCACATAAATATTTAGTTGATATCGGTTTTACTCTTAATAAGTCTCCGTTGGTGACTTTATCCACTGCTAATGCAAGTTCGGTTAAGACGATTGGGTCTATGTTTCTTCCTTTTAAATTCAATAATCGTTGCCAGGTTATTCGAGCCGTTGTAGCTCCAGATATAGGTACTTCCCTTATTTTGGGAATAGATTTTGTCCGAGAATTTGAGTTGGCTCCGGAAATATTAAAATTCGTCAAGTTTGAGTCCTGCGATGCAATTGTTTGGCATCGAGTCAGTGAAGTGAGGGCCTTGCGGCCTTTTGCTTCATTGACTGGAGACCAACGATCGCTAGCAGACAGAATGATCAATAATTTTGAAAAAATTTCTTCCGAAGTCAAAGGTCTCGGTCGTACTAATTTGTTGTCCCAGGTCATTGATACTGGAGATCATCCTCCAGTGAAACAGCGTTACTATCCTTTGTCTCCAGCTAGATTGGCGCTGTTGAATGAAGAAGTTGATAATATGTTAGAGTTAGGTGTTGTCGAACCTAGTTCCGGGGGTTGGAATAATCCAACAATTTTTGTTCCAAAGTCAGATGGTACTCTTCGTTTCTGTCTCGATAGCAGGAAGCTGAATTCTATTACGAAACCGGATGCGTATCCCCTGCCGAGAATTACAACTATCTTGGACAGTTTGAGAGATGCAAATTATTTATCTTCTATCGACTTATCCTCTGCCTTTTGGCAAATCCCTTTGGATCCTTCTTCACGAGAGAAGTGTAGCTTCACTGTTCCTGGTCGAGGAGTCTTCTGCTTCAGATCTTGCGCCTTCGGCCTGAGAAACTCGCCGGCGTGCATGCAAAGGCTGGCTGACAAATTGTTCGATCCCTCTTTCGAAAACAAAGTTTTTTGTTACCTAGATGACATAATTATTGTATCTGCTACTTTTGAAGAACATATAACTTTGTTAAACAAAGTATTAGATCGCTTGTTGTATGCCAACCTTTCCATAAACTTCAAGAAGTGTCAGTTTTTCCGTCAGGAATTGAAGTATTTAGGGTATGTAGTTGATTCTCACGGTCTACATACCGATCCCGAGAAGGTAAAATGTATTCTCGATTTTCCTACTCCAAATTCTCCAAAAATGGTAACGAGTTTTCTTGGTATGGCCGGTTGGTATCGTCGGTTCATTAAAAATTTTTCTAGTATTGCTGCTCCCTTATCTCGGTTGACAAGTACCCGCAAAGGTGCTCCCCCTTATGAGTGGACGCCCGAGGCGGAAGAGGCATTTCAAAAACTGAAATCGGCCTTAGTTTCTAGTCCGATTTTGGCCTGTCCGGATTATTCAAAACCGTTCGCTCTTCATTGCGATGCATCGTTGTACGGTTTAGGCGGAGTTTTAACCCAGGAAGTGGATGGCGTCGATCATCCTATCGCTTTCACGAGTAGAACACTTTTACCCGCTGAGACGCGATATTCGGCAACCGAACGCGAAGCCCTAAGTGTTATTCATGCTGTCGAGCATTTTCGCGGTTACTTGGAGGGTGGTCCCAAATTCACTATCTTTACAGATCATGCCAGCTTACGTTGGTTTTTGCGCTTAAAAAATCCTACCGGCCGTCTGGCTCGATGGGGTATTCGTCTATCTGCTTTTGATTTTGAGATCGTCCACAAGAAAGGTGTCGATAATGTGGTTCCTGACACGTTATCTCGGTTGCTTCCCGTTTCCTCTCTGTCTGTTGTTTCCGACTCATGGTACAACGATTTGTTTAAGGCAGTGTCTGAAAATCCCGCTGGATATCCAAATTTCCAGATTAAGGACCATGAATTGTTTAGGTACTCTAAAAGCAAGTATCAACTCACCAGTTGTTACGATTGGAAGTTAGTTGTTCCGTTGCAGCTTAGAGAAAAGCTTATCCGAGAAAATCATGAGTCTGATTTGGCTATGCATTTTGGAATTTTTAAGACACACCGTCGTCTTTGTCTTCGTTACTTTTGGCCTAATTTACACGGAGACGTAGTTAACTTTGTTTCTAAATGTGAAACATGTCAGCAATATAAACATTCGAATATTTCCCCTCTGGGTCAGCTAGGAAATCCTAAGTCCTGTGCCTTCCCGTTCCAAATGGTCTCGGTCGATCTGTTGGGTCCTTATCCGATGACGAGGAACAGAAATATGCATGTTCTCGTGGTGACAGATTGTTTTAGCAAATACTGTTTACTTTTTCCGTTAAAACGTGCTACTAGTAAACTTGTAAGTTATGTCGTGGAACATAATGTATTCCTTCGCTATGGTGTTCCGCAGTATTTAATTTCAGACAATGGAAAACAGTTTATCGGAAGAGAGTTCACTGAACTGATTGCGAAATATAAAATTCCAAAAGTATATTTAAACCCGAAATATTGCCCTCAAGTTAATCCAACTGAGCGTCAGAATCGTACTGTGGTCACTGCGTTATCGTTGTGTGTAAAAGACGATCATCGCAGCTGGGATCTTTATCTTTCTGAAGTTCAGATGGCCATTAACGCGGCAGTCTCGGAATCAACAGGGTTCAGTCCATTTTTCCTAGTCCATGGTCGTGAACCGATTATGAATGGTTCTTTTTATGCTCAGACGCCGGAATCTCAAGCAGAGGTTATTTTTGGTAGTAGGTTGTCTTACGCTCAAAATTTGAGTGAATTATCTAACATTTTTCATGTAGTGCGGCAGAAATTGTTAAAATTACATGCACATAATAAAGTTTACTATGATCGAAAACACCGTCCTGCGGAATTTCAAGTAGGCGATACGATCTATAAAAAGACTTATTATCTAAGTAATGCTGGGAATTATTACATTTCCAAATTTGCCCCAAAATATGAAAAATGTAAGATAATAAAAAAACTCTCTGCGTTGGTGTACGAGTTAGAAAATGCTAAAGGGAAGAATATAGGTTCCTGGCATATTAAGGATTTCAAATTAAATCCTCAAGGTTCTAAATAGTTTTGTTGTATTACTCTTTTTTTTTCTCGTTAACATTCATATGAAAAGTTTTCATAGTAGTCCGACTAGTTCGACTCAAATGTTTTGTCCTTTACAAAGGTGTGGTACCGATTGGTTACTATCACTGAAATCATTATGTTTGTGATCAGTCGTGCTAGCAATCTTGACTAGCACCACTGTGGTTTGAATAGGTATCGTGAGAGGGAAGTATGCAAGGAGATGGTATACAAGGCAGTAATGGACAGTATTCATATTCCCTAGTAGGTATAAATTATGTCGAGGTCTAACCATATAGTCATTGTAATATTTTTTGTATCCACAACAAGTTTTGTGCTTGATTGCTTGGAAGTTGTTCGGTGCTCCTTCAGTGAGTAAAGTTGATTTTGTTACGGAGGTGAGGACACCGGTTATAGATTTTTGTTCTGGTAACATGGGCCTTGTGCGTCCATGACTTTGTATTTTTTTGCTGTAGTAATGTTGTTTTTCCTCTACGGTTCGGTAGAGAGAGTTGAAAATGGCAGTTGACCTTCGCATTAACGTACCTACCAGGTTTTCACCTATAGTTAAAGGGGAGAAGTTTTTTTTTGTTTTAGTATGTTCTTATGTTCCAGTTGGGTCGTTTCCTCCCTAAGAGAGGGAGAGTTTTTCCTTCAAGTGATTAAACAAGGAGTTTTCATATTGCTTGTTAGTTGATGCTTTGGCGTTTTTGTTATCCTATAGTAGGAGAGATTGAATCGGGACGATTCGTCTGAAATCGTCGTTGGCTCTTCCGATTTCTTTTTTTGGAGGGGGCTGTAACAAAAACTGCCTATTTTGTTGTTTTGTTTTCGCGCCTTTGTGCTGATTATGTTCGCTGCACCCGTCTTTCCATGTTTTCCCCGTGTTTAGTCATGTTTCCTGTTGGTTATCGCTGTTTTTTTCATGAATTTCTCCCATATTATGACAATTAAATGAACCATTTACGAAATTTCGTGAACATCAAATTTTGACAGATAACCTAAGTTCGCAAAAAGTCGACGGTCATCCGGTTGAAGCCGAGCTCTCACGTGATTGGTCGAGGTCGCTATTTTGGCCTTCTTTTTTCCTTCTCGATTTGACAGCGTTCAAGCTGTTTTGGCGTAATCCTCACCGACTTCCGCTCCGAGTCCGTTCTATTTCGCTTCAACATGGCTGAGGGCAGGTCGTGCAAAATTGGTCGCGAGGTGTGGGAGCCGCCGTAGTTCGGTTTTAAAAGCTGCCGGGGGAAGAAATAATTTTTATGTGAAGTGTTCGTAACTAACCTGGTGAGCATTTATTTTTCTTTTGGGGTTGCTTTTCATGTAGGATCAGCGCGATTTTAATCGATTTTTTTCCCTTGCGCAGTTTGGTGGCACCTCTGTTTTATTACGTTATATATCTGCTGCTTAAGTAAAGAGATCGTCACGGAATGTGACGAAATTTGCCTTCATATTCGGAAATTACTGCAACATTTATTTTGGCCGGAGACCTTGTAATCGGAATCACGCATTTGACACGCCGATAAGGCGAGAGCGAAAAAAGGGGAGCCGCTGTGGCGATATGTCACGGAGATTACACGAAGATTTCACATAACCTTGTGTCTTTTTATTTAGTCTTTAGTGCCTGCTGGGGAAAAGGGATTTTCTGTGGGCCAAATCCAATGCCATGAATATTTAGCCCACACTCTGAGATAGTTTTTTTTCGAGGTTAACTTTTTTTCTTTTCATAATTTCTTTCGGGTATCTTTTTTTTTTTTTGAATAAGTTTCCTTCTTTTTCTTTAAAAGGAGGTGGCGTCCTTTTACTTTGATTCTTTTGGGTTTTGGTGGTTTCTACCGTGTTTTTTTTTTAAACACGGAAATTAGTATTTTGCGGTTATAGTATGTTATGCAGACGGTATGTATATTATGTAATAATCTTTATTTTCACAATGCGCGCATGTACCACTGTGTTTAGGTTAGTTGTAAGACATTGCCATGTGGCAATAAGATCACCTTTTTGTATAACAATTAAGTGCAAATAAAGAGTTTATTATTATTATTATTATTAAAGGGGAAAGGGGGGGGGGGGGGAGAGGTAAGAGTGTAATCTTGCATTGCTGGTCAGACTGATCGACCGATCACTCGTTGCAGTGCCGGATTAACCCATGTAGAGGCCCTGAGGCCATCAAACTTTCGGGGGCCCCTTTTCACTTTTTAAATTATATCCTAATACGGTTTGAACAAAAACAAATTTGATAAACCAATTTTATTAAACAAAACAAACATTGATAATCAATATATTGTTATATAATTAAAGAAACATTAAACTTTATAAAACTGCATAAACTGATAGGACTTTAGATTTCGCTGCTCTTATTTTGTTTGTGGTTTACTATTTTAAGACATATTCACCTTTTTCAATACATCGTATTCAGTGAACATAATTGCAAGTGAATTCAGTCGATCTTGTGTCATTGATGATAAGTGTCAATTTTTAAATGGTTTCAACTTCGAAAAAATCGTTCAGCAGTAACGTTCATAATCATGAGACATCTATAAACTTTCAACGTTGTGGTAACATTTGTGAACGTTGATTGTGCCATATTTTAAAATAATATCTTGTAAGTACTATTTATTTTTTATTTGATTTTATTGGAATAAGTATAATATTAAAACGCGATATAATATAAAATTGCGATGCTGGCACCGTTTTATCAGAATTGTCTACTTGTAATATGAAGTACTTTAAGTAAAGTGAACCATTTCATCTGCAAACTCTGTCTTTCTTTCAACATTTCCTACTTGAATTTGAATTCAATGACCTTTATTCTATTAGAAACAATTTCAAAAATTATGTAATGATTACTTGATCGGGGGGGGGGGGGGGGGGGGGGCTAAACGGCGTGCGTGGACCTATAGGTCAGGGCCTACTTGGCCTTATGGCTAATCCAGCAGTGACTCGTTGGGTAGCCACTCAGAAAATTTGAAGTCCCCTAAAATCACATAATTAAACTAACATTTTATGGTTTTTTATGAATAATTGACGTTTAAACGCAACTGCTTGGCGTTTAAAACTTGATGGGCCCAATAAATGACCTGTCAAGATGCTTAGCTATCAGATGTTGATTGTCGGCCATTTTGACATTTCAGCTGTGTCTTTAGCAGTTACGTATCTGAAAGGGAGGGAGGGGACACGGGGTATCCTGCCCCTGGCAGCAATTTAAAAGGATGCCAGATTCATGTATTCATGACGAGGCTTCACGAGCAGAGCCGAATAACCCCATACTATGCGTCTGTAATTATGCGTCTGAGTAGGTGTGCAAGTAATTCGCGTTGGTTTTCTTTGTCAACAACTACTGTTTCAAACGTGTAACTACAATTATTGGTTGATGTGTCAATAGATTATTTCGTGAAAAGGAAATCACGACGTGTAAAGCTGTATCAAGATTAGTTAGTAAAATTTGGTAAGACTAAGGATTAAAGGTGTGTTTACAGTCTGGCTTGTGCATTGTATACACTGGTTGTATGTATTCTATATTAATGTCACACGTAATGAGAAGTTATTAGCAAATAGGTGATAGAGAGTGAAAATTTATTAAAGGGTTTTTTATTCCCTTGGTCACAACCAGTATATTTGATTTGTAAGAACTCAAATGGTGGAAAGGAGGGATGCCAATGTCAACTTTTTGCCCCGGCTCGGAAAACTCGAAGATCCGGGACCGGACTTTAGTCAGCTTAAAGGGATATGCGTATGATTCGCTCATGTTATGCAACATCAATATTATCTCAAATTGCATATTTCTGACAATATGTCGATCTGAATTGTAATAAGAATAATTTTACATGATATAATACATTATTATACTGCTCAGTGTATCCCTAACTCCGTCCCTGTTCAGCAGTGGAAATTTCCACTTGAACCAAGGCCAATTTGCAGACGGCTTACTAAGTCTCTGCGGTAGAAGGCAATGAAATAAAACGACAATAACATCAAAGTCGCCGATTTCAATTTCAAAAATTTCATCAAGCTTCAAAATAATATTCTTGGAAAACTACCACAATGGGCCCCATTGCGTTTCCTTATGAACTAAAATTGACACGTCGCGGTGGCATACTGGTTAAGTCGTCTGATCTAACATTGTAATGATCCGGGTTCGATTCCCGGCTAGGTCCCCATTTTCCGTTGGGATAAAATTATCGGAATTGCATTTCACTTCTGTCGAACGAATGCAATACAAGACACACACTTACACACATATTACACGCACACACACGTATAAACACGTCATAGTAGGGTTGGTTGTAAGGGATTGCGGTATGATAATAATCATGCACATTGTGAAATTTCACAATAACGAGTAGAAAAACAATCAAAATTGAAAATTAGTTGATGCGAATGGGCCAGAGCAATGCGTTAGAGCTTAATGCGAAATTAGTGGTGTTCGATTTTTCAGCATCACAACTACCTGTCTGACAATAAGTTTGAACAAATTTCGTGCGGTCTTACATCCAGCCGCTATATTTTGTGTGTCTCGTCCCCATGAACTAATATCCGATTTTAGTTCACGAAGAACCGCAATCGAGCTACTGATATTTTTAACGTATATTTAATTTTATGTGTATCTTCTATGATAAAAAGCTTTTCATTAATTTCGGGAATATTATTTTACAGCCGAATTGAAAATTAATATAAATAATGCAATTAGTAATGTAATTATATAAGCCTTCCGCAACATAGATCATTCTGCTTAAAGATTCCCTTTCCAACTCATCTAAGATAGAGAAAGTTTGACAAACTTACTGTATTGAACCTACATATTGTAGATATGCTTTATTTCTTTCGTTTTTTTTTAGTTTTTAACAACATTTTTCTAAAAAGTTGCATATTTGCTCGTACTGATTTACTCAGTTCTAGGATACCGGTTAATTAAAACTCCTTCTGTATATAACAAAAAATAATAAAAGTATTTACCATTTCATATGATGTATTACAAACAATAGCCTTATTACAAGCTTTATAATAACATGCGATATTCGTATGTAAGTTATCCGTTTCAAAATTTGCAAACCATTTTTCAACCACTTGTTGGCATCTGATTGAGCTGAAATTTGGCATACTTTTATAAGTTCGGTGACAATGCCATATTATGTTACCATCGAGCTGATTTGATGATGGAACCGAGATGTAGGGACTAGAACTCCCTGATGGAAAATCGTAGGACTCATGATAACAAAACTAGTATGTTTTGTTATCATGAGTACCTTCCGTTATACATAATTACGAGGGTCTGAAGATGAAGCAGGGAGATTGCCAATAGAGCTGCCTGATGAAAAGCAAAAAAAAACATAAATATTGTTTTTGGATGATAAAGGTTATCAATATTGACCCTGAATTGGTACGCGGTGCAGATTTTACTAATCAATGCGTCAATTTTAATTTAACGTGGGTTAAAAGAACCGCCCTCAAAGGGTTACGCCGAGACCTAAAGTGTATCGTTAATTTTGCTCCAACAAAGCCTGCCACTTTGTGCCTGCAACTTTAAAAGGGGTATCGCTTCATCCACGAAACTAAAACCCCAACAGATGAAATGGTGCGAAAGCGGAAACAAGAAGGATAGACGACCTACCCAAACAGCCGACCCCGATTCGTCACGAGAGGGAGCTAGAGCGAGCGAAGGCCATCGCCGCCCCGGCCTCTAGGGAGGCTGAAATGTATTATCAGAAGGGTAATATGTCAGTTAGGTTGACAAGCGGTAAGAGTGGATATTTATGAGAATGTGTCAATTTTGCGAATGCGAAAATGTATTTGTTTGATCTCAGATCGGGGAAAACGATGTTAGATAAAAAATAGCTTAGACTTTTCAAATGAATATTCCATTAAAAATAGAAAAAAATGTACTTCAAAAACTACACATACTTTTCTTGGAGCTTGGAAGTTGTATTAGGTCATATCTACGAAACAATGTTAACCACGAAATACGCCAAACGATTTTTTTAGTCTGATCAAGCCTAGTTTGGCGACCCATAATTATTTTCTAGCTTTTAGAATAGTATATCATTCATTGCATAGGAAGGTGTCGTTCCTCAGTCCTATTTGAAGTTTTCCTTCACCCTTTATGACAGGCACCATGATTTTTTGTTACTACGTTAATGTATGAATACCTACTCTATCGTTCGTGATTAGAAATTATTTTGTTATAATAGTGATCATTTTACAAGTACTTAATGCTTATTAAAAAAAACTCGGTTATGTCCTTAACACCTTAACACTTTCCAGGCAAGCAGATAACGACCCCGCTCGCCAAGCCCCCTTAACCCCCTATTAACCCCCTTTCAACTCCCTCCCCCCCTCCAAATACCCCCCCTCCCCGACAGCAAATCTAGTATTTTTGTAGTATTTCCGTGATATTTAAATAGTAATTTTTCGATATGGTTTATTTCTCGGCTATCATCGGGCGGCTCGACGTTATTATATGATTAAAATGTATGTCGGATTTTTTGTATCAGAGATATTGCAACCAAAACAATGTGGTTTCGATACTACAACGCATATGTGTACCGAATTTCAAGTCTCTAAGTCCAATATTTCGAAATTGAAATATGATAAGCGCGCCCCTTGGTGGACCGATTTCAACTCTTGCCATGACCGAATGATGCCTGCATACCAAATTTCAGCTCAATCGGATGAAGCGTTTCGGCGCTATCGTGGAGGAATACAGACAAACAGACAGACATACAGAAGTGCGTCCACAATACTTTACTTAAAAGTGCATAATGATAATTGATAAAGGTATTGTATCTTGCATCTAAAATATTGTAGGTACCTTGGGCCTTTTTCGAAATATTTTTTGATATAAATGACAGATTTTGAAAGCACCATATTTAAAAAACTATATATTACAAAGAAATATAATACAAAAAAGCAAAAAATGGAAACACAGAATTATGAAAAATATCTTACCTTTATTTTAAAATAAGATGTTATCCAATGAAATTACTTTTTTATTATTAATATAATCCCTAATTCCAAATAAAATTTTAATGCAGCAAATAAGATTTATCGAAGGAGTATGATTTTTGATAATAAATATAATAATAATGAAACTCCTTGAAGTATATTATAGTGTGTAATCGTGTATAGTGTAAAATCGTGAAATAGAGTATAGTTTTATGTTCAATATCTTAATTTACTTAATTGAATCCATTTGAGCTCATCATATCATGGGGTGCTTTTATATCTTCGCATTTAATAGAATCTAGTGCAGCAATTTTGGGACTTCTGATCTTTCTAATATCCATGACATCTTAGATTTGACATCATGAGATCTTATCCGTGATAGATAGTTAGTTAGTGTCCGTGCCAGGTTAGGACATGCCTTTCTAAAAATATGCGGCCTGGATCGTGTTGTTGCTCGTCTATTGTAGGTTTGTTTGTTTATACTATTTATTGTGAAATGTTACAATGGGCGGGTTTATTGTCATATGACAATCTCTTTCAACCAACCCTACTATGACGTGTGCGTGGGAGTGTGTGTCTTGTTGTCGACAGAATTGTAAATGCAATTCCGTTAATTTGATCCCAACGGAAAATGATGACCCAGACGGGAATCGAACACGGGACCTTACAATGTAAGATCAGGAGACCTAACCACTATGCCACCGGGCCGTGTGTGATGGGAATTGTCATCTGCGGGCAGGAAAGGAGGTGGTCTTCATCCTGCAGCGTTCCACAGTCATATGTTGGATTCGCTGGGTAACCCCAGCGCACGTGATTAACTCGGAAAATTATCACAGTGTCCTTTGACCCGAGCGGTAGAAGAATTGGCCGGTGGTTTAGACTCACCGTTTACTGGGACGCCCGATTGTTCATGGTCATTAATATGCCTAGATAGTCAAAAATATGCACATTCTTCGGGGAGGCTCCTTCTGTGTCCCATTTGACATTAAATTACGATGTTATCAAGGAAAATTTAAAATTAATGCTGCTGTCACTTAGCATTTCGAATTTAATACTAGAATATCATAAATCCATGATAAATCCATGCGATAAATACTGGATTCTGGGGCGACAACATTTATAGCGGCATTCCATAGGTACCTGAATACACTCACGACAGCACATGCCATACTATTTGAATAGCCCTACATCACCCTCCCTAGTAGCAGCCATCGCGATCCAGGACAGAGCGGCATGAATAGGACGCAGCCTCAAACCGAGACGGCAATACGGAACACGAGAGAGGGACGCCGCTCTACGAGCGGGCGGGGCGGGAGCGAGACGGGGAAAGCTTAGCAAAGAATGAAACCTATCCGGGAAATGTATGGAGCGGCGGCGTGGGTGTCGCTCCATCGATCGTGGCGACCCCTGACATTCAGATGGGAACGGGTTCGGATCTGGGGTGGGCTAAGTATGGCTGCCGGGAAACTCGGCAATAGGACCATTCCGAGTTTATATTCGGGGTGGTGGTATTTATATTTCGTATAGGCGGTCGCTTTTAGCAGACACAGCCGTGGTGGAAGTAATACGTATTATAATCGCTTCGTTTGACACATTTACTTTTGATAAACTGATTGTTGTTGTGGTTCACTTTGGAGAATCCCGTTGCGCTAGGTTACTAATGTTACTAACATCATTCTATATTCAAATATGGAATACGCAATGACAGCTGGTTATTTTGAGGTAAAATTTTTGGTTCATTTATTATTTTTATTAGTGTTTATACATCTGGATGTATCTCGCTTTAATTTAAAAAATAAAGAGATATTGATAGTAACGTTTAAAAGTAACAGTGGGATTTCTTATATTTACGCAATACAATGAATTTACGCATTACATTTACGCAATTACATTTACGCAATACATTTACGCAATTACATTTAAACATATTTTTTACCGTTTTCGCTATTGTTCGCCAACTGCAGCAAATATCGCAATAAAATGTATACTGCATATTTTTTTTTGCATACTGCAGGAGGAATCACCATAAAATGTATACTGCCGTAACTAAAAGAACATCTCAATAAGAATGTTTACGTATGTATCTGCAACGTCTGTAAACGCGTTGAAACACTGGTTCCTGTCAGATTACTGAATTTAGCAGCATCAGGCGTAGTCAGTACTTGGATGGGTGTCTGCCACGGGATGTTATAAAAGCCGGCCGCCTTTAAGCTAACTGTCAATAGACATTAAGGTGGTCCGTTACTGTAGGGGGTATAAAGAATTAAAAAAATCGGTTGTGTCACCCCAAGACTTTCTGACAAGCACTACCCCCCCGCGCGAAACCCCTAACCCCCACCCCCCCCCCCTCCCCCGATCACCTCCCCCCCCTAACCCGATAGTGACTGTGTCAAGTGACTATGATAGCAAATGTAAAATATTTTAGTATTTTGTAGTATATCCGTGTTATTAAAATGGCTATATTCCAGTATGATGTAGTATGGGTTTTGTTTTAAATACTGCAGTATTTTTATAACAGATATTCTAATCAAAATTTCACAAGGTGATTTCCATCCCACAAGGCATCTGTGTACCGAATTTCAAGTCTCTAACTGCATTATTTCGAGATTGAACTATGACTAGCGCGCCCTCTGGAGGACCGATTTCAACTATAATCTTTTCATATGTTGCACTCTTGCCATGACCGAATGATGAATGAATGAATGAATGAAAATCTCTTTGTTGCACTGTAAAAATAAGGTACAATGGCGGACTTATTGCTACATTACAATATCCTCCAGTCTACCAACAAGGCCTGCATGCCAAATTTCAGCTTAATCAGATGAATCGTTAAGGCGCTATCGTGGAGGAATACACACAAACACACGGACACAGACTCACAGACAGACTTCAGTCTGGAAATTGGGATATTGTCTCAGGTGGGTTAACATGGATATTTCCGTCTATATCTCGTATTTTTTTAGCGCGTTAACAATATTTTCCCTTGGGCCTAAAAAATAAAAATAAGAAAACATATAGTACCATATATCGTTACGCAACATTGCAAAACACAACAATGGTGGTCCTCAATGAATAGCAACTCACCGGTAAATAGTTATTTAAGTTATATACGGATAGATTACTAAAAGTTTGAAGTGCACTTTGATCAAAGTCTCATTTCGCAAAACTCCTGAATAATGTGAGAATTACCTGATGAAAGACAACGAAGACTTTCAAAAATGCTTTAACTGCTCTCACCTTTTTACTCATTAAAACATTTGTCCGCTAAACGTAGTCAATTAAATTTCGCAACATATTTAATTCCAGACAAATTAGTCGATAAACATCTCTTATTGAGTTAAACCATTTCAAATGTAGAAGTTGACGATAACATTCAAAAAATATTTCATAATATATTTTCTTTCCGTGTTTAATGTTTATTATTTTTCATTTTTTTTTGCGATTTGTTATAGAAAAGTCACTAAATCTGAAAGTTTCTAACTCGCTTGGGCTTATAAACTTACTGACCCAGGCATACAGGCTGTATTTAAAGAAGCTTTATCAAAACATCACCAAGTATATGACTTCTTGGTACCTGAAGTGTAAAACTTTCCTGATAAGAAAACTTTCAAAAACTTTCCCTTCCATATTCCCAAAAAGAACGTGGTTTTCAGATGGACGGAACCCAGTCACACACGTTACGAGTTCACGAAATTCTCCCTCACTTGTTCTCTAGGAGAGGTGACATAAATTGGCCCCACGCGGACCTGCTTTGATTTGAGCACGATGGTTTTATTGTTATGTGGATGTCTCAAATGCAAAGTATATGTCGATATTTCGACTTCTCTGGCGCAGTTCAGAGAAAATATCTGTTACGAAATGGCAGCCATCGCAAAGTCTACATGTTGAGAAGTCATGAAAAATTTTGCTGCTCGTTTAAATGAATACCGTGAATGTGATGATTTACATTTATAAGATATTATTTTTAAGAAATAATTTTCTAAACTGTGTATTATAATATTTATTACATATTTTATCGACATACATCAACCTTTCTTTTATATTGATACATCAAATTAACTTTCTTTTGAGATACCCCGTGTGTTCATTTAAAAATAGTAGTCTAAAATCATAAATCCGTTTTAGCTCGTTTTCATTGATATTTCTCCGTGTATTCCTTACATTAATTAATTTAATCACATCATACTTTAGACCTTTAGTTGTATAACATTTGTAGTTGAAACATTTGTAATTAAACCTTTTAATTTGATTACGCGATGTATTGTTTCGGCGAACCCAAACTTGAGCCGATAATTGGAAATATTCGTGATTGGCTGTGTTCCTCACATCAAACAGGATGCTTTGTTACTGCCGAAACCTTAGAAAGCATCAATTTTGCGAACGGCAGAACACAAGTAACTAATTATTATAATGAAACCATAGGCGGTGGTGCTGAAGAAACAGTTTCCTCTGACTGGCAAATAACTTTATCAAAGTTACACCGTATTAGGATTCTAACAATCGTCGAGGGGAGGGCTGATTTATATAACGAAATAATATCGCTGACCTTTGGCGAATTTGTTTAATTGAAAAAGTTTGAGCATGTGGCGAATGGTGGTGAGTTTAGTGAGTTTAGTGAGTAACTGTGCGAAGTTTAGTGAGTTACTGTGCTCGCGCGATAGTTTCTTCTGTTTTAGTTCAATCCCGCTCAGTTGTTCACTTTAGAGGGCAACGGTCTTCCTTGAAAAGTTCCGATTTGCAGTGGACGATAGCTTTTTATAGATCATTTCCCATGCTAAATAAGCAGCGTAGCACACAGCCTCTTATGAGGAGTATTATTTGTCTCATATTTGTGTCTTGATACTTTCTCGGCTTAAGGGAAAGTTGTGAACGGGCTAAAAAAAGAGATGAAGGAAATATCCATTTTGACCCCCCCCCCCCCCTCCAACCCCTCCCCCCTGTGACGGTTAAGACCATTTTCACGTTGAAGACCATACTCCCTACAAAGTTTAAACAGCTGGAGGACATACAATTAAAAAAAAAACATCAAGGAGATGCTGATATAATCTGAGACCCTTTCTATAATCTGGCCGAATTTGAGGGCCTTGATTTTTCAAATATTTTGCCCATTTAAATTACTTAAAAAGTAGAGCCTTATTGTCTGATTATTTTATATGGTTTTATATCTGGTCCATCCATATCGGAGGCCATGCGCGTTGTCCTGCTGCGTGGCCAGCGTCTCCCGCTTGTGGCGATTACTGGAGCGTACCGGACGACCTCTACTCTCGCTCTTCCCGTCCTCGCTGGAGTTTTGCCGATCGATCTGGAGGTTCTGGAGCGGGCAGCCGTGTCATGGATTCGACGAGGGGTGCCGGTAGACTACTTTAGTCTGTCGGTGGACCCGGCGTCCTCCACGTTGGTGGGCTGGTCCCGTCGTATTCGGGCGGAGAGTCTGCGCGTCTGGCAGGAGCGGTGGGACGGCGGCGGGCCGCCTTACCCATAGTTTCTTTCCGTCGGTGTCCGAGCGGATGAAAAACGAGGATTTTCTGCGGCTTGACCACCATGTCACTCAGCTCATTGGGGGTCACGGTGAGTTCAAAGCCAAGTTATTTGACCTTGGACTCAACGACGATCCCTGGTGCTCGTGTGGCACTGGTCGCCAGACGGCCGAACACATCGTTTGGACATGCCCCAAGCTCGAAGCCGCACGGGCGGAAATGTTGTTTGTGGTTGGTTCGTGCGTCGGCAGTCTGCCGGTTTGGTATGCGGACTTGGTAAGTTGTAGGGTTTGCTTTACTGCGTTTCGCGAGTTTGTGGATCACTGGGTATCCCTCTGGGAGGATCTGAGGCAGAGGGGCTATCCTCCTCCGGGGGAGGGCCCCCCCTCTTAGCGGTGCGAGCCGTGGGCTGCTTCATCATCCGAAGTCGCCCGTACTGTATCGTCCCTAATCGCCCCTGTGGGTGTGTTCCCTTTCACAGGATCCCGGTCGTCGACGTCTCCGCCGGCGCCCCTGCCGTTTGCTGCCCGTTTTTATTTATTTAAAATTTTTTTTTCGACACGCCGCATGGAGCATACCTTCCACCGCCTCATCATTGAAATAAAAAAAATATATATTATACTAAATAAATAATAAAATATGTTACCGCTTAGTCGCCTAGTTTAGTTTAGTAATTAAGTAATAATTGTAAACATTTTGAAGTATAAATAAACGGTTTACGGGGTGCCGGCGGGGGCTGAAGCCCGGAGAATCCTTCCTAAGGTCTCCGTTCGCTCACCCCTCACGCGCTACCCTTCCGGCACGCGTGAGGTTGTCGTTGCATGACATCCTGGGCAGATAAAACGACCCACGTCGTTAGAACTGCCCGGGTGGTGGGCGGGGTTTTCAACCCTCGCCTGTCGCCGCGTAAATATTAAATGGTTTTATATCTGTACTTTTAATTTAAAATGCATAACGTAGATTTAATTTGATTATTTGACATTTTACTGTCAATTTCAATATTACAATGAATAATTTTACTATCTATCTTTTCGAATTACTAACTACTTCAAATATTAGGCTTCTATTTTGATTATTTATATTTAAAGTTTGACAATCTAGTAGTTAATTCTTGACTACCTATGTATGTTCAGTAAAGAGTAGTAACGAGACTTACTACCTAACCCTATTATTTTGACACGTCCAAGAGCGGTCTTTAGCCGTCAATTGGACGCGACGAAAATGTAAATGTAAAATGTAAAAATGTGAAGTCTGTCTGTGAGTCTGTGTGTGCGCAGTATACCAGTCAATGCAAAAAAAATATGTTTCGAACAATCCGTCAACTACTGGAACAAAACGCCAGGGTTGAATCATTCCAAAGTACTAATCAAGGCTTACTACCGTAAGGCTGACCGCGAGGCCTTATCGCTAAATAGAAACAACCTACGCATACTGGTGAGAGCGCTCACGGGGCATTGTGGCCTAAGCAAACAGATGTACAACCTCAATCTCCGGGACACGAAAATGTGCAGGTTCTGCCAAGGGGCAGAGGAAACTCCCCTGCACCTCATGTGCGAGTGTGGCCCGCTGATGCGTAAAAGATACACCCACTTGGGTGGTCACTACCTCCAACCTAAGGAGGTAAAACAACCTGGCGCCAAAAGCCTGTTGCGGTTCTTAAATGACACGAGGCTTAGCGCAGAACTATAGTAGGTGGCGAACACAATAGATCAGCAATGGTCGCAGTGTTACAAGGCTCATATCTTAGAAAAGCCCCATACAACAAATAAAAAAATTAAATACCAGTCAGTAGCTTCTTATAGGATCAAAATTTAAATAGAATCGAATACGTCATGCGTGAAATTAAATAATTTTATTACATGCGTAAGGATTATTATATTGAGCACTGTACGGATGGAACTGATGGAGCTAGGTTCCATTTTGGCCGAGAGCCTGCGTTTAACTAGCACGTGTGTTCAACCATGGTTAAAAAAAGTATGCCTAACACAAGCAAATGAGTACAGTTGAGGAGCATGCTAGTTTAAAGCATACTCACAAGCATAATTTTTATAGGACTGTGTCTCTTTGCCTTTAGATATCATATCATTCTAAACTGCAACAACTCAAAAAACATCAGTTTTGAGTTAAGTATGCAAAAGTGTTGAATTTTACCCTATCCACCAGTTTCTAACACTGACATCTCAAAAAAGACATAATGCAGACACTTAATGCATGGCTGTAGTTGATTTAAACTGTGGTGAAAATATAGTAAAAAAAACGAGGTTTGAGTTCTTAATAAAAAAATATAACACGATAAACAAATGTGGTTGTTATCAAAATTTTCCCTTAGTAAGCTCCAATTTCACATCTCTCCGATATTCA
This sequence comes from Micropterix aruncella, assembly GCA_944548615.1. NCBI lineage: Eukaryota > Metazoa > Arthropoda > Insecta > Lepidoptera > Micropterigidae > Micropterix > Micropterix aruncella. Next base: position 24,631,709 of record OX155954.1, on the reverse strand, counting down.
CGTCAAAATTACTCTTCGCTATAAAATATACTAGGTAAACCCGGCCACTTTTCGCCGTGGCTCAGTCTGATATGCACCGATGTCGAAGCGCACCGAAGATTTTACCGGTGTGTGAATACTTTTGTCGCGTGTATTGGAATGAAACCTTGTGTCAAAATGTTGTTTTACTATTAAACACGCACATATTCGAATGCTTGTGTCAAAACTTCAAGTCAATCGACCGACTATACTTTTAGAGTTTTGCAAGCTGATTTTTGATGATATACAAATGCCATATGTATACATATGATATACATATGAAATACATATGATATATGATATCATATGTTTCATATGATCACTTTTATCATATGATTATATATCATGTATCCTTTTATCATTTGATAAAATGATAAACTCTGATAAAATGATATGATAGGTAATTTTATCATCTGATAAAATGGTATGATCAATTTAGAATTTTATGACATGATAAAATGGTTTTATAATTTTATCATTTTATCATATGATCATTTTATTCATATGATCAATGATATGATTATTTTATCATTTTATCATATGTTAAAATGAATTTATCATTTTATCATATATCATATGTATCATACTTTTTATGACATACAAATTACATATGAAGGCAGATTTTTGAAAATATTATATAAAGATTATAGAATACCGTTTGTTTTAAAAGGCATTTCAATGTATCACTTATTAAATCAGCGTTGTGTCAAATCAAGGATCTCCAGAGCAATCTACTTTAATTTGACATGCTGGATCAAAGATCACACCAAAGATTTCACTGATGTGTGAAGACTTTTGTCGCGTATATTGGAATGCAACCTTGTGTAAAATGTTATTTTACAATAAAAACACGCACATATTCGAATGCAACGTTGTGTCAAACTTTCAAGTCAATCGACCAACTACTTTTCGAGTTTTGCAAGCTGATTTTTTATGATATACAAATGCCATATCTATACATACGATATACATATGAAATACATATGATATATGATATCATATGAATCATATTAAATATCTTATGATTATATTGATAAACTGATTTTATCATTATATCTTGTGATAAAAAGATAAAATGATAAACTTTTACATGAAAAAAATGATAAAATGATATGATCATTTTATCATCTGATAAAATGATATTATCGTTTTATCATATGATAAAATGATAAATTCATTTTATCATATGATCATATATCATATGTATCATATTTTTTAAGATATACAAATGACATATCCAGGCAGATCTTTGAAAATATTATATAAAGATTATAGAATCCCGTTTGTTTAAAAGGCATTTCAACGTAGGACTTATTAAATCAGCGTTGTGTCAAATCAAGGATCTCCAGAGCAATCCACTTTAATTTGACATGCTGGATCCTAAAGTTGTAGTAGACTCGAGACGAAATGAAATTTCGGGTACATCCGCTGCTAAAAATAAAAATAAACGGAGGCACCGTCGCTGCTAATATACATTTTTCCCCAGTCCAGTAGAGCGGTAAAGCTAACAAAATGGCGCGAAGGCAATTCAGTGAAACTGCGCCAATTTATCTCGCCAGACGACGTGAGAATGTTCTTCGCGTCTGAAAGGAGAGGTCCAAGTCGGCGCATGATAAATACACTTTTTATGCCTGTTAGCGAGCGCAGCACTAGAGCGCTGTTGTGTCTCCATTATCAGATGCCTTTTATTCCAATTTATGCAATTCTACCACGAGGCAACCGGATTTCGACTAATGCAGCGTTCAGACACGCCAAACGAATAGCCGAATACTTGCTGAACAAGAATGTGTGAACCAGTGGCGTAGTTAGCTCACAATATACCAACCCAAAATCCAAAATAAAAATTTACAATGTTGACATAAACAATACAGTGTAAAAAAGAGCAAATACGTAATCATTGTTTGCGAAGCAAAGAAAGTACAGATTTGATGGATTTTATCAGCTCCATTAGACTACACTCTGTTCTGGAGTGATACCACTCTTATATTTGTTACATAGTACAAGTACACATTTTGATAAATTTTCGGTTAAAATAATTAAAATTTAGCAACATCGTTAAGAAAATTAGAAGAAAAAGACATCTAATCTTAGTTAGTACAGGGGTAATAATAAAAGGATAACAGGATAATTACCTACATAGGCATTATAATAAATAGATACATTTATATATAAATACACACTCATACATATAAAAATATATATGCACATACACACACACATACATATATACAAAACGTATATACCTATATTCAATATATAATTTATATATACTTACATAATAATATATAAATGAACAAAAATAAATATTTGCAAAAACTTTTTTTTTTTATTATTTTAAAACACAATTTCCATGTTTTCCAGTAGCTTTACTTGTTTGTTTATTTATATTCTTTATTGTGAAATGTCACAATGGGCGGGTTTATTGTCATATGACAATCTCTTACAACCAACCCTACTATGACGTGTTATATGTATGAACGCGTGTAAGATGTCTGTAAGTGTGTGTCTTGTTATTGCGTTCGATCGACAGAATTGAAAATGCAATTCCGTTAATTTGATCCCAACGGAAAATGGTGACCCAGCCGGAATCGAACCCGGGACCTTATAATGTAAGATCAGGCGACCTAACCGCTATGCCACCGGGCCGTGTCTTTAATCTCGAGCTACAAGGCAATGCGGGAGAGGGTGCGAGAAATGTGGGAAGAGAGGTACGCTGGCGACCATTTCGAGCGTTCGGATATCTGCGTAGGCCGAGTAGCGGAATATCTGGCGAACATACCCGAGCTCTTACGACTCGTGACCTATTCGCTTTGATTTCTAAGAGAAGCTACTGTCTGGGTTAGGTGGTCAAATGCCCTGGTGCGAAGAAGAAATTCGACCCCCGTTACCCATCTCCTCAAAACAAAACAAAACCATGGAATTTAATTAATAACATTAATTAAATAACATTAATTTTAAAAAAACGGACTTCATTGTTTTTATAGGTGCAGTAGCTATTTCATGGTAAGACTTAGAACAGGCTATCATAATTTAATGCGTATACAAAATTTTGTTTCTGCTGTTGACCGTCGAGGAGTTCCATCGTTGGAAGCCAACCCTGGGTGCCGCAGTCCTGTCTTGGCCAAAGTTAGAACGGGTAATTGGATGCATATACAAAATTTCGTGTCTGTGCTGTTGACCGCGGAGGAGTCCCCTCGTAGGGAGCCAACCTTGGATGCAGCAGCCCTGTCAAGGTGAAACTTAGAACGGGCTATCATAATTAAATGCGCATAAAAAATCGTTTCTGTGCTGCTGACCGTTGAGGAGTACCCTCGTCGGGAGCAAACCCTGGGTGAAGAATCAGGTCATGGATTAATGCATTGTCATCGGAACTAAACCAACATGTAAAATTTCAACTTCATATGATAATATTTGATGAGTTCCCGTAATTCCTTATGGATCCGTATTTTTAAAATAGAACAGTATTTTAATACAAATGGGACTAACCTGGAAGTAAATCCAATCAAATAAATAAAGAATTTTCCAAATCGGTTCATAAATGACGGAGTTCTGAGGTAACAAACATTAATAAAAGATGCAGCGGAATTGATAACCTCCACCTTTTTTTGAAGTCGGTTAAAAATGTTTGATTTCTAATAGAAATTGTGAGGGACCGCCCCCTCACAAGACTTCAAATTATTCGATGTGAGGTGGTGGTGTCAACTTATCTCCGTATTTAAAGGCGGTTTTGATGAAGCAGAAGATGTTTATTGATTGAATCGATTGAATATTGTCAGTTATAACGCTTGCCGAATTAACGAGTGCCCGGATTACTTCATCGAGACGCGAGGGTTGCGCGACGGCGGTTATGTAGGAAAGTGGATGAGGATTGTATGTGTGCTCCTAGTATCTTGTACTGGACACGGCTCGAGTCTGTGGGATTACAGACTGATGCTTTTGGGGGCTAACGGGCCCATGATGAGTTGGCCACGATGACCCATGTGTTCAGGGTCGGACACACTCACGGGTCAACACCCTTTCGACGGCCTCCCCGCATGGGGTGCGAATCCTGGGTAGGACACTGGGTCAACCAGTCTCCCCTGGGAATCAAACCTCTGGCGCCCCTGGACGGTCTGCACACCGTGCGGCGCAAGCCAATCGATTGTGCTCTCCGACTAACAGTCGGGGGAGTCTGGGAACTGTATTGTTTCCTATAGAGCGGGGGTGGTTGCGTACCTTATGGCGACTGCTCTTGAATTGACCATTCGCCATCCGATCCCGGGTAAGAGGCGGGCAAAGAACGCCTTGTTCCGCGATAGAATCGGTGCACTCCGTTTCACCGCTTCATAAGGGAGAGGACCGCGCAAGCGACCTCGAACTCGGAACTAATCGAGAGACCGGAGAAATCTGGTCACAATTGGAAGTGAGGGCGCGAGTATCTCGAGCCTGCCGGGTTTATTCCTGGCTAACTCGCGGTAAGGCGTTGGACTCTCATGGGTCGTGACGTAGCTGGACGTAGGATTGTACTGTCCAAAGTCTTCTACGTTCACTGCAGGGCGACAGAACGACTAATCGTTAAAACGTCCTGTGGTGACGGGCTCGCCCGTTGTAGTCGACACCGCAAGATGATGCTTCGAGACTCAGGGAAAATGAGGAAAGGAAACCAAGGAGCCGGATCCGTTGAGCGACCTCGTGTAGAGGTGTACCGGATATGCCGTCGCAACCTTGGGGGAAGGTGATCAATCGGGGACTGATAATTTGGTTGCTTTTTGGCCGGTTTACCTATATAGGCCGTGCAATAATGCAATTTGAAATATTCTGAGTAAAAGTATTGTTTCATCGTGCTGATTCATAGCTGCACGAGTCAAAATAATAGCTGAATTGTGTCAGTGGATTTCACTGGAAATCGATGCATTTGTTGATCGTATGTAGTGGACTAGGTCTGTTACAAAATAAATAAACCATTCATTATTAGTTAGGCACAATACAATCACATTGAAATGAAAGCATACTATCATATAAAACAATACACAAAATTTTAAATCACAATTTTCATCGTGCCTTGTTATTTCTGAAGCTATCAATAACTGTACTCACAGAAAGAGACAAACGACGGGCGCATGGCGCTGCTCGGCGAAGTAGCTTCGCAAAATGCCGTTAGATGTAGTTTTTATAAATAGTTCTACTAGTTGCATCTAGGTGGCATTTTTGAGTAGATTGAGGTTTATTTGAATAATGAAGATATCTTTATATATTGTCGTTATTAACACGCTTTGTTTAGGTCGGCCTGTATGTAACTAACTACGTAATGGAATCTAAGGTAACTAATTTAACCATCTTCCAAGGATCGTAGCGTCATGAAAATTGGCAGCTGTATGTAGTTCTGATGACAATACAATAATATGGTATTGTCGAACTGATCTGATGATGGAGTCGGAAGAAATGAACTGGAACTTCATGATGGAACATCGTATCATAGCTGTGTTTGGACTTGTTAGAAAAGTCTTGAAATGAACTTAGACCACGATTAGGTTTCAAGGTCTGATGATGAAGCTGGAAGATAGGCACTGGCATTCCATAATGGAATATCGTATCATAGCCGTGTGTATGTGAATATCGTATCAAAGCTCTAAACCGTGTTTTTAGTGTTTTTTTAAAAACTATTAATTTATTTTAGTTAGACGAACAATTAGAAGCCTTAGGGCTCAGAGCACTGTGGGCCCTGATGCACTGCACCACCTCGCATCTTAGTAAATACGCCTGTGGTGTGAACACTTACTTCGTGCAACTACAGGCCGATTAGCTTATTAATTTTTTAATTCAATATAACAGAATAAATATGTAAAAAAATAGTTTTACTTACCCCAAGACTTTCCCGGCAAGTAGCCAATGATTTATAGAAGGATATTGAGCGTCCTCTCGGTAAGTAGGTTTGACATAACCGTAGTAACAGCAGCGGGAATGTAAAGCGTTTAGGTAAGTGCGGTATGTAAATATTTACACACCACCGTATTAACTACCAAACTGACCTAAGAAGCTTTTCATTCCCGCTGCCGTTACTACGGTTTTTTTCAAACCTCCTCCCCCAAGGGACGCTCAAAATCCTTCGATAAGTCCTTGGCTACCCACCGGGAAAGGTATTCCAACCAAAATTTCACAATGTGGTTTTGGCCCACAAGGTATATGTGTACAGTCTGTAAGTCCAATATTTCGAGATAGAAATATGACTAGTCAGGGCACAGTATAATAACACCCAGTAAGTTCACTCAAGAGCTACAAGGCAATGCGGGAAGAGGGTGCGACGGAAGTGGGGCCAAGGGTAAGTCATGTCGCGTCCTTAGGCCCATAGATACGGCGCTGTTGGCTGTGACGCACTGTGGGCGCAATTTGTATCCGCTATTACTATTATTTTTATGTGGAGATTTACGAATCGACGCCATATGGTATTCTCAGAACAAATCGGTAGCATAATAGCATCTGCGTCGCCGAGGCACCGTAAATGTGGCCGGGACGATGCTTCAAGAAGAAGACGAGTATTCATATTACGATTTTTGGTAGCCCTAGATTCCTGACGTCACTTGCTCCGACTTCAATTTTGGTTCTAAGTGGAGCTACTGTCTGGTATATACTGTGGTCAGGGCCACCGATTTTAACCACAACCTTTTCAACTCCTTCCATGAATCCTCAATCAGATTGGGCGTTTGGACGCTATCGTGGAGGAATAAACACAGACACATACGCAGATACACAGCCAGACGCATAGACATATTTCCATCTGGAAATGGTCTGAATCACCTCAGAAGGCTCAAAATGGACATTTCCGTCTTCATCTAATAAAACGCGTGTATAATACTTTCTCTTCTTGTTGGTTGGTGAGCCGGAAACGTAAAACGACTGGTGGATTTTCTTGAAACAACAACCTGCTACCAAAAAATCAATACGGCTTTAGACTGGGACGTGGGGCGTAAAATGCATTTCATCATCTAACTACTATTATTGTGTAAATGTATTGCAGTGTTGCTGGACCTAGCCAAAGCCTTCGATACTGTTTGACACAAATAATCCAAAACTAAGCTACAAGCATGCGTTGGTTTCCTCTAAAATGGTTCTTGAAATATCTTAGAGGTAGATACCAGAGGTAGGTAGAGGTAAAGTACCTCATTTCAAGAATCTTTAATACTATTGTATCTGAGGAAGACTGTGTAAAAGTGAGCAAACAGATGGTTAAAAAGGGATTAAAAAGCTACCTGTTGGACGTTTATAGTGAAATTAGTGGTCATAAGTAAATTTGTTATACGATTCTATAATTTTACCTTTTAGTAATACTGGCCTAATTTAAGCCTGTAATAAGACCAGTAGTACTTAATACTGCTGTGCATTGTTTTTAAAAAATATTATTAATGTCTTTTTGTATCACAATATTAGAAGTGTAAGACTAGAAAAATAAAAGTTTGTCTCGCCAACAAACTGTATACCAGTTTGGCGAGATTCTAATATTTAAAAAAATGTATTTTTTTCTCTGAATAAAAAAAAACGATCTTAAGTGACGAAGGTAGATGATTTCTTACGTTTGGAAAGAATAATCGAAATAAGGGTGCCACGGAAATATATTTTTCCCCATATTGTTCCTACTCTAAATAAATGACATGAATAATAAGCCATTCTAAATAGAAACCAATGATCTTCCTGAAGATACAGTTCTGATTTTAAAGGAGAAACCTGAGACGAGGTATAGAGTCACGCGCAAAACGAGATCAGAGTCTAGAAGAAATGGCTAGATTCTAGATAATATCAGCCAAAGGTCTGACGCTTTGCGCCAGTTAACTGTCTATCTATCTATACATGACAAATATGCATTTTGGTATAGGTAAAGGGAAGTCTTGATAAACACATATTAAAAAATCACAAATGGTAGCAGGCATTACCAAAAAAATTATTATTCACAAATATTCAAATAACCAATTCGATAAAATACGTATGACTCACCCCGGACGCTAACCTAAAATGGGAAAAACATTTAATAAACAACACATCTACTATACTTAGAAAACTTAAAATATTCCTATCAAAATGGTTTACTTTGCTCTAGTGCACAGTATATTTGGTTCTAGATATATTTGGCTACTATGTTTCCGCTTTATGTATGGAGCATAATAAAAAAATGTGTTTTACAAATAATTATTTTGATTTGTCTGCTGTGCCGAAACTATAAGTCTTGTAATATGTACTGTCTACTGTGCCGAATATATAGCAAATTATATAGCTTTTCTATTTGCTGAGTACACTTTTGACTTAGGACTTAACACTAACGAGATAATATAAAACAATCGTTTTTGGACACCATCTTGTCAAGATAGGGCAGCGCGAGCTAGTTATGTAGGATTCAGGCAAAATCAGTCTTCTAATATGCACCTCGAAACCTCAAAATTTGCAAATATTTACCTGGTTATTGGAAAAGTACATGGTTATTGGAATTATATTGGTAATATGTGGAGCACACGGAAATGATTAGGAATATGAAAAATGACAAACAGAAAATATCTTTTTCTTTTTTGAAGTGCCCTCAATTAAAATAGCGTATTTTAGTATTCGCCGGAAACAATCTTAAAAGGGTTTTAGTTATTTAAGAAAGCACAAAAAGGTTGTTGTGTTACGTATTACCATTATATGAATTTATTCTACATAAAAAAGTAAGTCGAAAATAATTGACCTAGTTTTGTCGCTTTGGGACTTTGTTACTAAAAAATATCTGAAAGTTTATCTTATACGACGAGTTTCCTCGGTAAAAAATGTCCTGAAGCAATCAAATTTTGCGACATTTTAGACTACAAAAAGATTCAAAAATAAAAATGAAAAAAACATCTGTCTGTAATTTTCATGATTGTTTTATGCACAGAAAACAAACCATATGACGGTGCTTGAAAGAACATGTTTGAATTCGGTTGATCTTCTTACAGCAATCAAGGCTTCTGCTAAACCGTTGTATTTACCATTTTCGACCTGATACTTTTTTTTCTGAAAGTGATGTGTGTTTTCGTGGGTTTTCATCGACCCCAGATTAGAGGGTCTCGCAACGATTAGCAAACCAGACTTAGTAAGGATTAAATCGACTCGTAAAAGTCGCCCATACTCGGGTCGCCCCAATCACTCAACTTAAAGTCCTAGAGTACAATATAAAAAATACCCGAATTGCTCCAAGGAAAAGGTTTCGCGGCATCGCGTCGGGGAAACTTTTGTGGCTTGATAAGAAAGGATGACTTTTTATATCAGTAAGCCTAAGAAAAGCTTTGGAATAAGGCCCTGCTGCCCAAGGCCGATTATTATTTGGCCCGGGAAAGCTTTCATAACGCCTGAAACGTGAAGCTTGTGTTTGTGAAAGAGCCGCGTATCGATTTGTGATGCCAGCTTTATGTATAAAATATACACATGCGTATGATAACCGAAATATTGAACAGTATAATAATGAAAGAATCGGTAGAATGGTGGCGTGTAACTGATTTTTTTTAGAAAACAAAGTAGGCAACGAGTCATTCTACAGATTCTAGCACAACAGCGATCTAATCTAAACAAATGTAAAAGAAATACCCCAAATAGTGTCTGTTATTTTGCCTGTCTGATCGCGATAAATCTCAAGAGCCGCTAGACGGATTTCAATGCGGTTTTCGCTGTTAATTAAAACGTTTTTCAATAAAAGGTTTATAAAAAAGAGGCTTGACAGTGGTAAGTTATGTTTTACGCGAATGAAAAACGGCCGAACGTGCGGTTTTTATTTTTTTCTCGACTATTAGTAAGCGTTAAACTCTAGAACAACTGGAAACATCATTTTTTAAAATTAGTTTTTTCGTTTTCAAAGGGACGATGGCAAAAATGTATGGACCCTGTCATAGAGGACTAATAACGATGGGTGATAAGTTATTAGAAAGGAATTTTTATGTTCTACAACTTTTTCTAGAGCGGCAAATCTCAAATCGCTATGAGAAAAAAAAGGATAAAAAATAAAAAATATTTTTTTTATCGCCTTTAGGTGTTATACATAATTTTACAAGAATAAATAATAGTTTTCAAGGTTCTTAATAATAAACACTTGTAGGGGCTTAGCAACAATATAATCTAATGACAATTTTTAATATAACACGTGTAATGTTTTTAAACGAATTTTATTCTGACGTCAATAACAATATAATTAACAAGAAATTGAATTGTGTCTTTCGCCATAAGCAATAAATTATGCGTATTTTAAATACCACGAACCGTACCTTTTTTACATTTCCGAACATTTCAACATGTTGGGTATAAAAACGCTGTTATTTTATGTATAAAATTCACCATTTAGTCACTCTTTCTTCAGTAATCATCTACTATGGTAAGCGTCTCTGTAAATTAATTAATAGATAATAAAATGTTTAAATACTAATATTTGTGTTTATTTTGCTCTCTGTCTGGCCGAGGAACTGAGGAATATTCTGGATTCCAAAACACTAAAAACTGTTTATTATTCTTTATGTGAATCGCTTATTACTTACGGCATAATTGGATGGGGTGGATGTGGTAAAATCCTGCTAGAGCCATTGCAAGTTGCGCAGAAATTTATATTAAAAATTATTTTACGTAAACCATATCGCTATCCCACTAATGAAATTTATAAAGAAGCTGATTTCCTTGATTGTAGGCAACTTTTTCTAAAAACTTCCCTCTTAAAGCTATTTTTGGACAATAACTCAAATATAGGAATAATTCAGAACCCAAGACCAACGAGACAAGTTATACAAAATAGCCTTATAATACCCAGAATGAAAACATCATTTGGACAAAGACATTACTCTTTCATTGCGCCGAGATTTTACAATCTGATCAGTATGGAAATAAAAATGAATTTGACATTTAGGGAATTCTAAAATAAATATAAAAAATGGTTATCGAATCATGTCAGACTAACCATACATCAAATGTTAGAAATAATAGTTTAATAAAACTTAGGTGCACAAATTTAAACATATTTTTAAACATGTATGTTGAATGTATTCATTGAACTAACTACCAAAAATTATTTGACTTTGTTGTTATATATTATTTTGACAATAAATTGTACTTTTTTTGACTAGATATTTTCATATTAAATCCTTTATTACTTAACATATATTAAATATTAATGACTGTTTCTTTCTTTTCTCACATATAATTTTATTTATATTATTTAATCGAATTTTATATTTTTGCCGACTAAATAATGGAATTGCATTTTATTTATTTATTATCTTCTAATATTTTTTATTATTATAATTTTTTTTTTTTTTTTTTGAAGACCACATTTTAGGGCAATTAAGTGTTATTAGCTTTTTACTAAAACTTATACATCTGTAAGCAATCAAGCAATCAAGCAAACTTGATTGTAATATTAGAGTCCTGTCCACCCTAGAACGGGCTGTCCCAGTTGGGTGAAATAAGCAAAAGGTTAAGGTTCTGGCATTCGGTTTCTGTTATTTTTGTAAGCAAATCAATGTTTTATAGTAAATAATTCTTAAATAAATAAATTTTGCACATAATGGTTTTGCACATAATGGATATTCATCATAATGAACCAGTTTAAAAATAAAAAGTTTTTCCATATAAAATCAAGATATTTGTTTTTATAAGAATATTTAAGTAGGTTTTATTAAGGACCTTGAACACTTTACCTTATCCTTGGAAAAAAAATTGTTTGTGCTATCACCCCCAAAGGTGATAGAAATATTTACTTTTTATTTTTGTTCCATATTTTTTCACCACAGCAATTTTTCTCCATAGAAAAAGTTTTAGAACATATATAAACCTTTCCGATGACGCATCACTCATCGTTATTGGTCTCTAGGCCAAAAACGTTCGTCCTCCTTTAATATTTATAATATATAATAGTCAAAGACTGAGTAGGCTGTCGTCTGTTCTAAAGTAGGCAATTTATTTTAATTATTGTCATGTTGAGAAATCTATTAAACAATCGTACTTAATTTAAATTAAATTACTTTAATTTCCTACTCAAAATTTGAGACAAAATATCATAAAGTGATAAATAAATTATTGGAAGTAATTTAAAATATCTCTGTTTATGGCTCTATTTATCAGACTAAACTATTACTTCGAGTTCGCTGAAATTGGGTATGAATTAAGGACCTAATATCTTTAGACATTTTTATTGTTTTTTTTTTAAATACAAATTAGAGAAAGTTGCCCCAGAATACATATTTTTATACTTAAACTAGTCTTTGAGGATACTGCTTAACATGTTCCTTTTCATACCCTTGTAATTATTATGGTATAGATTTTGGTCAGATTTGCCAGGTCTATTTTAGTCTATTTTGGTCAGGTTTGCCCTTCTTATCTTATAAAATTACAGTAAAACGTTGAAGTGGTTGAAGACCATTCGAAAGTAGTTTTCTCATAAATTACTAGAAAAGTAGTTGTGGCAGTCTATTGAAATTATTTTATATATGTATGTCTTTTATATATAAGCTATGTAATTATGGTATATAAGTTTATCCACTCTTCTATGATTTTTAAATAAATTTAAGTTGAAATGTTAAGAAATCTTTCGTTTTTCCCAGGTAATGCTATTAAAGATTATGTTTTTTAGTTTCAACTCTGTCAACGAATACTAAAATAATAATAATTAAAATGTGTCTGAATGTTCATAAAAAGTTTCAGTACCTCTCTTGAGACAGGTGCGGGAAAGCAATTTCTTCGAGTATGCACTATGTCAATAGCTTTAAAACTGGCGGAGATAATCGGTGGTGATATACAGACTGGCGGACGGACGAACAACGTTGTTTTTTCAATAGGGTTTCGTTTTTATACTTAACCCTAAGAATTATGTTATCCAAATTGAGCTAATCAAACATATTACTGGTTCTCGTTTTCCCCATACATAAAGGCTGTGTCGATTCCAAGGCCGGCTCGTGTGTTGACACGAGCATGGTTTGGCAGTCGGATACGATCAAAGGGAGCTGAAATAGCTCTGTAATATAGAGAGCTGAAATAGTAGCAATCTGCATTATGAAAACTCAGAGAGTTTCAGCGAAATTTGATCGTTCTGTCTACCGTGAGGTGATCTCAGAAGACAGTACAAAACAGTCCACCGTCAAGCTCCGCCACATGCCCGTAAGAGGCCGACGCCTTATCCGGATAGCTACTTACGACTTAGTGGCTACGACTTCGGGGTCGCTTGCGCGGTCCTCTCCCTTACGTAGCGGTGAAACGGAGTCTACCTAATCTATCGCGGACGATGGCACCCTTTGCTTGGCTGTTCACCCGGAATCAGGTAGCCGATGGTCGTTTCAAGAGCAGTAGCCGTAAGGTCAACAACTACCCCCGCTCTATAGGAGACAGCACTGTTTCCAGACTCCCCCGATTGTTAGTCAAAAATGCACAATCGATTGGCTGACGCCGTATGGTGCGCAGATCGTCCAGGAGCGCCAGAAGATTGACTCCTAGGGGAAACTAGCCCTCAGGCCAGACTTCTCCCCGGGCTTGCACTTCATGCGTGGAGGCTGCCGGATGGGTGTTGACCGGAAGGGTGTTGAGTGTGACCGACCCTGAACAAATGGGTCTTCGTGGCCAACTCCAACAAGGCCCATTGGTATGGTTTGGCAGTCGGATACGACCAAAGGGATGTATTAAATACAGAGCTGAAATAGCAGCAATCTGTATTATGACAATTAAAGGCCGATTTGCTCGGCTATGTTCGGCTAATTTCAGCTGAATGTCAAAATTCGAGCGCATTCGTGAGAGAAAAAAAGTGTGAGCATCAGGCGGATCTCTAGACCAACAATGACATTTTTTAAATTAACCAAAAAGGTGTTCGCTGATTGATGTATTTGCCGTTTTAGTGTTTAATCAGCATATAGGAGTTTATTCAGTATATTGTTAGATAATTGGAATTAAATTATCCAGATATGACATCAAATTTGCAATTATCTGACTTAAATATCCGCAATGTTGTGCTTAATTATATTTTATATATAGGTACGATGTGATTTAACCCCCCATAGGTAAATTATATACTTTTAATTTCCCGGCAAAGGAAAAGAATTGTGAACAGGCAAAATTTTTTCGAGAAGGAGACGGATATACCTACGTTTTAACCCCTCTTGAGAAGATTAAGACCATTTCCAGACTGAAGTCTGTCTGTGAGTCTGTGTCTGTGTTTCTGTGTATTCCTTGATAGCGCCCAAACGATTTATCGGGTTGAGCTGAAATTTGGAATGCAGGCATCCGTCGGTTAAGGCAAGAGTTGAAAATATTATTGTTAAAAACGGACCAACAGAGGGCGCGCTAGTCATACTTCAATCTAGAAATATTGTAGTTAGAGACTTGAAATTCAGTACACAGATGCCTTGTTGGACCGAAGTCGCGTTGTGAAATATTGGTTGAAATATCTCGTATATAAGCGGCGCATTTTTTTAAATACCGCCGTATATAAGAAAATACTATATCATTTCGGAAAAATACATTTTCATACCACAGAAATACTAAAAAATACTACTTTTGATATCAAAGTTACAACCTTTGATATCAAAGGGGGTAATCGGATGTGGGGTTGGTGGGGGCAGGGGGGTGGGGGGGCGTTGGTGTGAACTGGACGGTGAAGCGAGGGGGGGGGGGGGAGGATTGTCTTCTTGCCGGAAAGTCTTGGGGTGACAAAACCGATTTTTATACAATAATGCACGTATATATTGAAAATACATAATTAAGTTTTTATTTGTGAAATCTATAATCTATAAATATTTTATTATAAGGTACAAAGTTCAATGGCTCAGGTACCATTTTTTCTATTATAAAATGTCAAAATGATGAAGTTATTGCTCCTGTTATTGTTGTTATTGGACATCGTAAATGTTTGCTGGTAATTGACTCCGTTTTCCAAAAAGCATTCACCAAGCCAAACCGGCTTCAAATCACAATTTGTATATTCTCTCTATATATAATTGATACTCTTAGGATACTATATTTACTTTCATGAGGGTTGAGCTGTCAGCGTTATTGTTGTCTGAACTTTGTGACAAGCGCCACCTCAATATTATATTTGACAAGGTATATTACGCTTAATAGTAAGAGTACTTCTAATCAGATATTAATGAACTGTTTAAAAATCTGAGTGCTTTTAAATTCGTAATAAAAGTCTCAATTTTTCATCACTATTCTAATGGGCAATAGTGAGATTGGGTGACGGGTTGGAGTTTATAACCGTAGCTTATAAAGACTACCAAAATTAGCTACTACTACCAAATAGGATAAGGATAAGATTTGCTCATGGTATTCTCGATACTTGCATATATAGAAAGATATTACAAAAGGTGACAGAAAAAGAGGGAGAGTTAACGTAAAAAGTTAACGGCACAGACTTGCTAAAATCTATTTTAACACGCACACCATACGCTATTTTTCTTCAGCCACTATAATAACTGAAATACATCCGAACATCGCTTTGAAGGGTTTATCTACTGCACGCCAATAGTACTGCATCGCATAGATTCGTCTGAATGTTATGTCCACCGTATTGGAGACGATACGTGATGTCCGACATGAAAGACGAAATCTGTATTTCCCCTTCGCTCTTGCGCGGGTTGCGGCTGACATTTTAAATTTTAAAGAATTTCTCCCATTTACTTTAAGTGGATAAAGAAGAAAGTTTACCTACTTAATAAATAGGATAGAAACGAATTTACCGGGTGAAGTTTGTAGCACCCGACGTTTCGGTGACGTTGCAGCCGCCGTTGTCCAGGGTGGACCCTGGACAAAGGCAACGTCACCGAAACGTCAGGTGCTACACATTTCCCGCTATAAATTCGTTACTATCCTATTTATAATGTCACACAACCGCGATAGTCTTCGATTTTATGAAAGTATACTTGTTATAACTTTAGTCTATCGACTTCTACAAACTCTATAAAAAGACACCCGAATCACTGCGCTTTCTTGCTGGGTCGATCGTGAGTTACAATGAACGGAAAGAACTGAGTGCGCCGGTTTCGATTAAATATCGCTGTGAGCTGTGATAGTGCTGTCCTTGGTTACTCAAACACATGATTAGTTGTAAGCGATCCATTCTTTAGGCTTGAAGACATTGCAGTATAGAAATAAGCCCCAATAACTTAGGCAGAAAAACAAGAGACGAGATATTCAGAAGAGCTATGATATATGTCCGTTTCTATTGGTTTCAGTCGTGAGTACAAATTTATAACATGGGTGAAAATCGGCAAGAACGATTCTAAAATGGGAGTTATCAGTTTAATATTTAGTTCATCATATATAGTGACATATAATTTTGGCAGAAGCATTGAATTCAAGATTGCTGGCTATTGCTAATAAAAATAGGACGCATATCCGATTTCCTATATAATTTAACAAATTACTTGTAAACAACTGCAATAGATCCGCTTCCAGCTTCAGTCCTAGTTAGAGTCTCGCAATACTGATGGGTAGGCAACTCTGAAACTGAAACTTGGCCAATTACAGTGTTTCGCCGCAGTTGCGGCCGTCGCGCGTTACGACGGGTCGCCGTTCGTTACTACATAGTAAACAAAGGTTGCAACTCCGCCAGACTTGCCGAGGTAATTTCTTGGGAGCCACTGAGGATATATTTCGGTAACTTGCATATCACAGAGTAATGACTGTAATATATGACACATTTTGGCTGTTTGAAAACAATGTTGTTTCTGCTACGCCTGTATGAAATCGAAGACTATCGCGGTTGTTTAATATTATAAATAGAATAAAAACGAAGTTACCACGTGAAGTTCATGCTATTGTGCTCTCTAAAGAACAAATTTGTTTTCTCCGCATGATCCGGGAAGCTATTGAAATAATAAGAGCCCCAAAATTCAATAGAGGCGACGGTTATAAACTCCTTACTATTTGAACCCCGGTCCGTAAAATGTTATCAATGCCGATCGCCGAGCGCAAAGAGCACAGGATACAGTGAGCGTTGTGTGCACGGCGGATTTTCAACATTCCCGCGCGCTGATCTCGCCTCCCTACCACCGTTATAATCTGCAAAGTAACAGCAGCAGTTTGCAGTCTACCGCAGAGCAACGGTTGTCGATTGACGGTAATTCAGTTTTCCCTGGACATCGGCGGTTGTAACATCGCCGAATGCCGGTTGCTACGCTTCTTGTTGTTGTTATAGATGTCTACTCTCGGTGTAAACATGTTACGCGTTAATTTTGACCCTGATGCAAAAATCTAGAAAATAGTTTTTCAAAATATAAGACCTGATATAATAACAATTAGATTCTTTTCCGATATAAAATTTCCGCAATTACATTACGTTACATTACATTAGTATCTAATTGGCGAGTTTACAGCTTTTTGACCTGTCATAATATAACAAGTCACTTTTATTTTTCTCTATGTTTTCCCTATTTTTCCCTCCCCAATGTGTCCCCTGGGTCATTATAGGTTTATTGTTTGTTTCTTCTTTAATTTTATTGTTTTTTTCTACTGAATTTAATTGTTTATACATTAAATTTTTATTTTACCCTATTTTTACCGCATAACATGTTGCTCCACTAGGTTAAGGTTAGCTGTAAGATATTGCTTTTAGGCAATAAGCTCGCCTTTTAGCGTTTAATTATTATTATTATTTTATCAGTTACGATACTAAACCTATTACATGTTATATTTGGCTACAAAATGGGTATGATACTTAATATAGTGTCATGCAAATAGCTTGTAATAATTACCTGTTACTTACAGTAGCTCGTATATTACTAGCTATAGTAATATATTATAGTTAGTAATATAAAAATTGCTATAAGTAACAGGTAGTTATTACAAGCTATTTCCATGATACCTATATTGAGTATCTTATCCATTTTGAAGACAAATCGGAAAATCTAATAGGTTTAGTATTAAAACTGAATAAAATAATTTAAGATAATCGTGAATTGTTAGAATCAGATCATGTAAACAGCGAAAATATGAAAAGAAAAAATAAAATACTAAAAAAAAATCCAAATACAAGTACCTAAAAATATTCAGGATATTCAAAAAATCAAAATAATCACTAGGTAGCTACATTATACAAGCTATTCTTCAATTATTGTTGCTTTATGTAATACGAAAGCCAGACAATGAATCCATGAATAGGTACTTATACAAAACTATTTTTTAAATGAGTACAATGTTTTTAAAAAGTTATGGCCCTCAATTTCGGTTAGATCATAGAAAGGGTGGAATATCAGCTTCCCCTTATTTTTTTTTAATTGTGCGTCCTCCAGCTGTTATAAAGTTCTAGGGAGTATATTATAGAATTTGATGCGAAGGTATAACTATATTTCCTGTACTTTTGCCAGTCTTATTATAGGTACGTGTAAAAGGGAGTTACCGTGGGATGGTGAGAGTGAATGTCAGCATTAGTTGGTTACTGTTAGGTACTGTCTGGCATACGTTAAGCACTGGTATATGAACGCGGAATACATAGGCATCAATCACCTTTGCCACACTGAAATGCAATTTTCAAGACAAGATGGATTCACTGCAATTTTCAATATAAAATAAAAGCTACAAGTATACACATAACTACGAGGAGACTTTCGCGCCTGTTTTTCCCAACTTAAAATTCGCTTCAAAGAATTTCGCAAAAATAAGGCCTAGCTAACGAACCCGTATTCACCTAATTTAAAATGCTAAACAAACTGGGCGATAAAATGCTAATGAAAATGATTCGAACTCGTCGGTTGAATTTATTACGGCACTTAAATTTTATAAATGGTAGCAAGTCGATGTTATATTTTAAGCACATCCCTCCAGAGCAATCTTTTGATAAATGGTGGAGTGCTTTAGCATCGTGAGTTTTCGCGCAAGGTTGAGTGTTGTTGTTTTAATTACGTTGACCGCTATGCAGAGAGTGCTTTTTGAATATACTTTATTTTAAACTTTATTAAATGTCTAAACCATTTTACTTATAGGTATGTATAGGTATATTTATTTTGGAATTGTATTATAAAACGAAACATTAACTAAAAAAAACAAATTTATTAATAAACGAAATAATGACAAAAAACTGCTTAATGATTTACCTAAAAACATAAATCAATAAAATCATTTAAATTTAGGGGGTTAGATTTTCCTAGTATCTTCTTCCTTTCATCAAAAAATTTACTTAAAATGTCATTTTAGAGAGCCTAATCCATCGAAAAAATCTCCCACTTCGAAATTCATTTGGCATTATTAACTGGATATTTGTTTTGCAATTGGGAGGAGTGATGTACTCTAATGTCATTTGATTATTTAAACACACTCAAGAAAAATAATCCAGGAACGTCGTGGGAGAATCGGCTTTGGGCATTGAAGAAAGACACCAGCTTACTTAAAACTATATGTACGAGCGAAGCTATTGTTTTGTTGTGGGTTATGCTACGAGCGATGCTATTGTTTTGTTGTGGATTATATTATATACCCGATTAACCACAGAGAGGCTGAGATATCTTCACATAATACAACCTATAGGGACATCAATGTTAGATCAGTGTGTACCATACAGACCCTGGCCGTGAGACAAATATAAGTTGACATTGACACTTCAAAATAATAAAAACTTCGGCACTAGTAGCATAATCATTGATCAATCAGCATGGTAAGAGGCTGATTCAACAAAGGAATTCTAGGGTCCAGGATCAAATATTTAGCTGATTCATTAGAAAAGAAAATTCCTTAGGCAGCAGTCAAATATCTAATATTTATTCAACAGGATATCGCTAATGCAGAAATTTATTCTATTTTTATTTATTTAGTCGATGTTAATTTTAATTATACCTACTTCTAGAATTTTAAAATCTTAGAATCTCTCAGAACTACAAAAAATTATTTTGTAGTTCTGAGAGAAACTTTAATTTATTTTGTTGATGATACTATTGATGATTTTATTTATAATATTTTACATCTCAATATTTTTTTAACAATTTAAAATATATTTGTAAATATATTTGAGATATTTATTAAATTATAATACTTTCGACTATTTTAAACTAGTACTCTAATTTTAATCTCATCTTTAACCTTTTTTTCTTATGATAATTCGTGATTTCCTAAATGCATACCTACATAAAACCCTAACTTGAATTCTTTTGTTTTTTTAATAAATCAAAATTTATGTAAAAGTTAAAAAAAACTGGTACGCCTGCCTTAGTACAGGCCTAGGCCTAGTTATGCAGCGTTGACATAGTAATCAAGATGCCGAAGTGTGCTTTGTTTTTAGCAACTGGTCTAAGAACGAATACATTGTAATGCTGCAGTAATATGTGTATCTCTTTTAATAAATAAATTATCAGTTGCAGATAACTTTAATTACTCTAGGCGGCAAATCCTGTCCGTGAAAAATTTTGTGATAATTTTTTCAAGATAAAACTTGAAATTAGTAAACAAGATAAAAATATATCTACTTTCGACAAAAAACCAATCTACTTTCAGAAATGAAAGTAGATTGTACTATCTACAACAAAAATGAATCCGACTACAAAGGTAGTCAACAAAAGCATGTCCAGCCTGTGTGCTGGACACATCAGAAGCCCCAAATAACCGCAGAACGCGGGTTGGGTCAAATCCCTTGTGGAAGCAAAGTGCGCACCACCCGAAGATGATATCACAGTACTATAAAATACCGGCCGCCGCCGTGTTCGCTCGCCATTCTTCTGTCGCCCCTCCACTCTTCTTTCCACTGTTTGTAGTGTCGCTACACATACATACTGGGAAAAATATTTATATTGCAACACAGTAAATCTATGACTAAATAATCTAGGGATATGTCTCAGTACCACCTCCCAAGAGGCGTATTGTACTCAGACTAGTGTTTTTGCTATTTTACTGATTCTATCACGCAACATCGACGTTCGTAATATTGTGAGCTTGAAAAAAAAATACCTTAGTCGTGCCTCAGTTGAATAATCATTAATTTTGACTACGATCGAGACAGGTAGGTACCTACCAACAATTTGTGGGTAAAGTATACAAAATGTTAATCAAAGCATAACCTCAAAATATACCTAGAAGTACATTTTGAGATACTGCAAATGACTTTTGCTCCGCTTAGAACAGGTTTTTGTTAATTTTTACCACAAATGAATATGAATAACGAGAATTACTGACCAAAAGAACGCAATCGTATGAATTGAACCAAGAGGAAAAAAATAATCTGTCATAAGGGTTAGTGTTGCTACATCAAATACTTTCCCCCCACGTCAAATTAATTTCTACACTTAATGGTGAGACTGTATGCACATCGGTATTAATATCATAATAAAATTAGGGCATCTAAATGAATTCATATCTAAATCATTCTTTATTCTAAAAAAATCTAAATCATTCTTTATTGTTATCTCTCATGTTAAACAATCGCTTACATTTCGTACAAATAAAGTGTTTAAATTTTCTTTTATAAACTACGAATCCTTTTCGTGTGCAAGCGTAGTTGCATTCAGCACACAACAACTTTTTCACTTTATGACGAACAGAGTTCACAAGAAAGTTTACAAAAACACTTCAAAGCATAAACATAACCACACAATGCGCGCACATGCAGATAAACTACAATAAATACATTGCGCATTACTTCCGAGACTGATTGCGGTTAATCTGCCGCTGCTGTTGAGTATTTCTCAAGGAACAACTCCTAAAATGTACATGCTTTTTATAGTGACATCTTTGGCCAAACGCACGCTTACATTTCGTACAAATGAATGGTTTTAGTTTCAGATGAACTGTGTTAATGTGTTGAATTAAATTTTTCTTTAGTGACCATGCGTGGTTACATTCAGCACAAATATAATTCTTCACTTTAAGGTGAACAGAGTTCACGTGTATATTTAAATGTGCTTGCCTTGAGAAGCCGCGTTTGCATGTTTTGCAGGCGAATGGCTTCAACTTCAGGTGGACTGAATTCGTATGTACTGTTAAGTCATATTGACGAAAGAAAGCGCTTTCGCATTGCTTACATTTAAATTCCTTCATTTTGCGATGAACCACGTTGAGGTGTTTTTTAACTGTTGCTCGACATGGAAATGGTTTATCACATATCCAACATTTAAAATGAATTGATTTTCGGTGTACGAAGTTAATGTGTGTAATTAAGTTACAGCGAGAAGCATAAGCTTTCTCACATTCCTGACATGAATACTTCAATTGGCGGTGGACTGATTCTATATGTTGGTCCAAATTAACACTTCGAGAGAAAGCTTTCTCACATTTACCGCATTTATATTTCTGTATCTTGAGATGCAGCTCTTCGATGTGTCTTTTCATATTGCATTTAGAATTAAACCCACGGTAGCACTCAGCGCACACAAATTTGTTACTGCAATCATTACACAGCAATTCCACGGTATCTTTCAGACATTTCCAATAACCCATAGGCCTCCTAGTATCGATGTTACAGGCACAAACAACGCAAGAGAAATCAACTAATCTCTTTACCAAAACTTTGACCTCTACTAAACCGATATCTTTTCTCTCTTCCTTAATATATGATTCCACAGGATTACATTGTTCTGGCTTAATAAAAAACGTCTTGCCCTCTTCAAACAATAGAATGTTTCGTTCGAGTTCATCGGACGAGTCTGACTGTTCTTCTTTAAAAATCTCAATCTTAACAACTGCATTACTTTCATTATTGTACCGCTTCTCCATTGCGATTTACAATCGAATACTCGGAGGAATCAATTTAATAAGTACAACGTCAACACCAACCAAACGTCACTGTGGTTTGACATTATGATTTCAGTGTTGCAGTGTGAATAATAAAAGGGTAGGTAGTTGCCATGTCACTTTCGGTGTTTACACTTTTGCACGAGTTGCATTAATATAAATTATAGATAATTAAATGCACAAATGCATATTTAATAATAATAACATCACATAAAATTGTAATTAAAAGAGTAATTACCAGTGATCCTTCACAAAATAAACGTCGCTTTGGTTTGACATTTGTTGTCGTGTTGCAATGTAAATATTTAAAAAAGGTAGGCATGTAAGTGTTGCCGTGGCAAGTTCAATGATTTAACATTGGTATGTCTTTCAGTTATGTAAATTATATATAAATAAATATACAAATATTTTCATAATAATAATAATAATACATAAAAAGTTGTAGGTCGGCTCCTTAACTCAAAAAATAGAAGTTATGGTCCCAATCGGCAGAAAGCATGAAACTTGGCATGCATGTATCTTTTGTGTATATGCTCCAATGTACAAGTAGGAAAACGTTGCGATAGTATTGGTCCCCCCTCCCCCTCCCCCTATTATGTATCTCATCAGCAGGGAGCTAATGGGCCCTGTTAGAGTTGGCCACGAAGACCCATTCGTTCAGGATCGGTCATACTCACGGGTCAACACCCATCCGGCGGCCTCCACGCAGAAGGGGGAGCCAGAGTAGGACGCTGGCCTGCGGGTCGGTCTCCCCTAGAATTCAACCTTCGGGCGCTCCGAGACGGTTTGCGCACCGTGCGGCGTGAGCCAATCGATTGTGAATTCTGACCGATAGCAATTAGACTGTCTACTATAGAGCGGGGGTAGTTTTTGACCGTATGATAACTGCTCTTAAAACGACCGTATGATAACTGCTGGGTGGCTTCTTGGGAAAGCATGAGGCCTCGGGATACCCCCCAGGGGGTACCCTCTTCCTTGGTGGCGTGATTCGGCGGCTACTTCCAGCCCGAAGTGCCCGTCTTTGTGTCCGTCTCTTTGCCGCCCCGAGGGGCGTTTCGTTCTTTGCAGGATCCAGGGATTCCTCCCCCCCGTGGCTGCTCCGAGACCTGCCCACGGACCGTGCGCCTCCACCATCATCGTTTCTGGAGCGTCCTCTACCCCGCTCACCGGCCCTAAATTTGTGATATTTGTTGTTTTTTTTTTCTTTTCTATTGTGAATATGGTAAATTTAGTATTATTTTTGTAAATTTTTACTTTGTAAATATCTTTTATTTTAAATAAATGGGTTCTCGGGGCGGTACGGGGGGGGGTGGTTTACCCTATTTCACCCCCTGCGCGTTCTACCCTTCTGGTACGCGCAGGGTTGTCGTAGCACGACATCCCGGGCAGACAAGACGACCCTCGTCGTTATAACTGCCCGGGCGGTGGGCGGGGTTTGCTGCCCTCACCTATCGCCTTGAAACTCTTAACTGCTCTTAAAACGACCAACCGGCTACCCGATTCCGAGTGAAAGCCGGATAAATGACGCCGTGGTCGGCGATAGATTCGGTAGACACCGTATCACCGCTACGTAAGGGAGAGCACCGCGAAAGCGACCTCGAACCTGTAACCAGTCGGGAGACGGGAGTAATCTGGTTGCAACTGGAAGTAAGGGCGCGAGTGTTTGCCCGCTGGGTGGTTAACCTGGTTATCTCGAGGTAATGCTTTGGCTTCTTACTGGCATGTGGCGTCATTAGACGGTGGACTGTTTTGTCCAAAGTCTTCTGCGCTCACCTCACGGAAGACAGAATGATCTACTATAGTTAAAACTTCTTGAGGTGACGGGTTCGCCCGTTGTAGTTGGCAACTCTAGTATGGCTTGTATATAAGATACTTCAACCAAAACTTCACAATGTGATTTCGGTCCAACTAGACATTTGTGTACCGAATTTCTAGCCTCTAAGAATAACCTTTTAAGGGAGATATTTATAACCGATGCCATTGCTGGTGGAACGATTTTAACATCTTTTCAACTCTTGCTATGACCAAATGATGAATATATACAAATTTTCAGTTCAGTCGGATTAACCGTTTGGGCGCTATCGTGGAGGAATAGATAAACAGTATTTGTAGATTTTTGTAGATAGACAAGCACTGTAAAATAATATATTTATAATTAACCTTGATAGTCAATAACATGACTATCAAGGTTAACAGAAAGTTTAAATTCGACATGCACTTGCCCAACAGTATTAATATATTGTTTTTTTAAATTTTATTTTGATGTTGTACTAACCACGTGCATGAAGAAATTGGTTAATATCATAAATATCGTGACGGCTATTCTGCCTCATTATTAAGATGTTTTACAAAGATGAAATTAATTTGCACACTTACTTTTAAATCTGTAACCACATATATCCCGCGATGGCGTAAATCCTCGAATTTAATTAAAATATAGTTATAATGATGATATTGACAAAATTCAAACTTGTAGGAGTATTAACAATAAAGTATGAGAGACGTGATGATTTACGGATAGGATTTTTCACATTAGAATCAAATATAATAATTTTAGCAATAGAGATGTTTTTATGAACTTTCAAATGCACGGAAATTCCGTGTTATGCTTTTAGCTAGTTTCAACATGGTTAGTTAGTATTGACCTTCGTATCCTGTTCGCATTGCAGTGACGAGGTGATCTGAAACTGAAAGTAGCCTTTCAAGATCAGAGGTGTTCATATGTTGAGGGTGTACCCGTTAAGGTAGATTGTCTTCAGCAGTGAACCTTTATAGTGGGGCACACATAAATGATCAGTAATAGACAAAAAACCACTAACAGAAAATAACTAGGACATTTTTTTTTCGAACTATCTTCCCTTTAAATCAATGTATTTTTGCATTCGTGCAAACTATTTCTTGAAACGGTAATTTCAATCTAAAGTTAGGGTTGTTAAACAGGCCGTTTTGAACACTTAGACAGCTACCTCCGGGTTTCTCGAGGACCACGCAACTTATCTTTGATTCTGGGAATGTTAAGTTTGGGAATTTGGTCTTACATATGTCAGAATTGTGCAGAGGATGGCCCATCAATTCGATGTTTCTGCTCCAAACACCCCTTAGTTTCTCGAGCGGTGTGAGAACTCGCATTATTTTGGTCGACATTTTGGGCTACATCTACGGAGTTCAGCTATCATTTCTGGTACACATAAATATGTACCAATTTCTGTAACTGATTTTGGTTCTGGTAAGGTAGCTGTGGCAACATGTTTTGTTTTTTAAACAAATGAAGCAACAATTTAGACTACAACACAGTGAATGTGTCGGGCGTTTTTTTCTCGGCTGCCGCCCATCCACGCGCTTGTAATGAGCTTCCTACGTGTGTGTACCCATAAAGCCGTATCTGGTCGGGCCAGTATAGCTCGTTACGAAAGCAAACATACCAATGCATTGCGAGAATCACGGCCATGCACAGACAGCATGCATTAACCCCTCAGGCCCCGATTGGCCGATATCGGTCACAAAATGATTCAGATAGACGGGCCCGTTTTAATTTAATTTAAATTTAATTTGTTTTATTTTATTATGTTTTAATATGTTAATATGTTTCATTTTAATTATGGGTACAGTGGTTTGGCAGTAATTAATGTTTTGGTGAGACAGTGTCATAATTCAATTTTTTTACAAATTTTTACTAAAATTTTTTGGGACATCAACTTGTCAATCGGCTGAGGGGCCGAGGCCTGAAGGGTTAAGTAGTTTAGCGATGTTTGAGTTAACTTTTTGGGGATGATTAGGATCCCCTGTACCGCGATGTGGTCGGATGTAGAGACTGACCTTTTTCGCGACGAATAGTGATGAGGTTCTCACCGAAGGCGGCGCCCAAAGTATTCGCAGTGTACCAATCGGCTGATGATCTATTTACGAACGGTGGACGTGTTCGAGCTTGCTCGCGGTGTTGTTCGTAAAACCTACATGACAGTTTATCTGACTCCAATAATTACTTCACGAGTGGCAATACTACGCGCGGAAACATTTGAATTGTTTTCTGGCAAGGCAAATGAATAAAATATTGTGACAAATATTTAAACCTTTTCGACGTTCGTTTCCGTATAATGTAAAGGCTGTCAGTCTTAATAATATTGTTTTAGTGTGTGCGCGGCGCTATAGTATAGTATAGTCACAAGTTGACAAGTACTTCGCAGTGGCGCTGTTCGCCACGTCAGCTAAGTTGGGGGCCGGTCTCCATTGCGTAAGAAAAGAAACGCCACTGAAAATGAAAACGAAATATACGACAGTTTCTAGAACTGTTTTGAGGAAGTCGCTACAGATAATAAGCAAAACGATGAGGGTATAGAGAAAAGTTCTACTGCACATGAGATTGATTTTTATTTGAAAACTGTTTGCCTAGATCGGACGGCAGATCCTTACAAGTGGCGGTCATCAAACGCAAAGTAATATCCGGAGACTGACAAAATTCCCAACGATTTATATATTATTATCTCCTGGTAGTAGAGTCCATATTGAGGGACTATTTTCAAAAGCAGGAATTGTTTACGAGGAATATGGCAATTGTTTACAACCAACCAAATGCTGGAAAAAATGTTTTCGTTCATCATAACCTACCACTATTAGATTTATAATATTACAGCAATAATATCATTTGTGGTTAAAATATATACATTTTTGCCGAATACCGAATAATAAAAAAGTGGCCGAATAGGCCGAATATTCGTGGCATCACTACTAATTACATGTTTTATTACAAACTAGCTGACCCGTGCCCACTTCGTTGGGCGGTAAAACTTTTTACTTGTGATGAAATTATGAGTGTGGTTCGGTTAGTACTGAGCGCTATGATTTATTTCCTGACTGCGAAAAGAAGGGTTATATTTTTACTGCATATGTATGTATGTATTTGCATGCATGTATGTATGTATATGTATTTGCATTTGACTATAATACCGTTATTTGTGAGTGGTTTCTTGTGGGTGTCTTATTTGTGAGCGTATTATCTCTTTAACCATTTATGCAGTAAAAGTGAAATTATATGCATTAAAAGAAAAAAGTCTTTTGTTTTAAACACTTGAGACGATAAATTTACTTATTTTGAAAATAATTCATAATTGTTGATAACATGACCAATAAACATGACCTAACGATTTAAATTATTTTTTAAAATATAAAATACTACTGTTTGTTACTTAAATATAAAAGTTAGACATATGCTGTCGCTGACTTTTTTGTAGGCATTATCAAGCTCTACAACTTTTCTCTAGAACTTAATCATATATCTCTCATCGTTAAGCCAGCGTTCGTTAGAAACATTTTCGTTCGACCGTATTTTCCGGCTTACTTTGGAAATCCGACTACCACGAAAAAGTCTTTTCATTTTTCGATTAATATATAGCCTATGACACTCACAAATAACGTGGCTTTCTAGTGGTAAAAGAATTTTCAAAATCGGTTCAGTAGATCCAGAGATTACTTCCTACAACGTCACAAACTTTACCTCTTTATAATATTAGTATAGATAATTTACGAATAGTTGGATAAATGTCTAAAGTTTCATGTGGCTGAAGTCTTACATAACAAGTCTCTATATCTTATGGGGCCGGTTGGGCCGGACGAGCGAATTATGTTTTTATGATACCTATGGTTCGGTGTAGATAATTTACATACTATAAATTATTACCATTAATTATAATAACGAATGAATCATTAAAGCGTTTTCAGACCGGGTAGGTAGTGCTTTATGATTTTATTCAGCGCACGGCCCTCGCGCGAGGCCTACAGTATATCTAGAGGCCTACAGTATATCTAGAGGCCTACAGTATATATAGAGCAGAAGTACCCAAACTTTTTTGTCCCGTAGACCAATTAATGTTTTCCGTGGCCTCTCCCCCCCCCTTCAAGAATAACATCAAATTTTCCTAAACTTAATAACAATAAATATGTTTTTGACAGATGACACAGTACTGATCACTTGCATAGGGTTTTTGGTAAAGTGGAGAGTTGTAAAAATAAAAATATGTATAATTTTTAGTTGTTCATTTCTAAGCGCCCGCGACCTTGAAGTACGAAGCATTTGAGAAAGCCGCACATAACTGCACGTGTAGCACTATCTCTTATGCTCATTCATGGGACGCGTATATCGTATTCGCTCACTCGTGTACCCATTAAAGCGCACTTTTCTCACACTTGCACCTCCCCTAGTTAGTCATGTGCGCTTGGCTTCTCAATCGACTAGTGATGAAATTTGAGCTGAGTTTTAATTTCCTTTCGTTTACTGCCATTATTATTAGTTTAAACACTCTTCTGTACACACAATCCTAAATATTTATGATCATCTGCCTGGATGGTGTCCGCTCCGATAACGTGGACCACCATTTACATCTCGTGCACCTCGATTGTTTTTCCTCCCTGACATGGACCCCCTGCAATTCAAAATCGACCCCTGGGGGTCTATATACACCACTTTGGGAATCACTGATCTAAAGAACCTACGTATATTGAGATGCTTACAGTATATCTAGAGAACAAGTACCTATATATAGAGAATCTACAGCAATTGAAATATCGTATGTAGAGTTCGCGTTTTAAAAAGTTTCAACTTCATTACGGGCGCAAGTCGTCCATCGCTGATTTTAAATAATGAGCTTACGCCTCGCCCTCATTGGTAAATCCCAGAAGCAAGCCACCGTTCTATAGCAAAACACAGTAACAACTTTACTAACATTTTACAGGAAGCGGCGAAATGTCTTAAGAGTGTGGGTTTACAGAGTTGGTTGAGCAAGTGGACTGAGTTTTACTATTCTGGCCCACCAACGGACGAGGAGGGTAAATATTGTCAACGCACTTTTTGTTTTTATTCGAGATGAAGACGACGGAAATATTGGTATATTTTCTGCCCATTTGTGACAATTAAGATCATTTCCAGATTGAAGTTAGTCTGTCTGTCTATGTGTGTGTATTCCTTCCACGATAGCGCCCCAATTCTGAATCCGATTGAGCTGAAATTTGGTATGCAGGCAATATTTGGTCATAGCAAGGGTAGAAT
Organism: Micropterix aruncella; assembly: GCA_944548615.1. Taxonomy (NCBI): domain Eukaryota; kingdom Metazoa; phylum Arthropoda; class Insecta; order Lepidoptera; family Micropterigidae; genus Micropterix; species Micropterix aruncella. The sequence goes on along the minus strand of OX155954.1, from coordinate 24,602,002 downwards.
AGGTTGTGGTTGAAATCGGTCGACCATTGGCGCACTAGATCTATTTCAATTTCGAAATATTGGACTTGAAAGGTACACAGATACCTTGTTGGGCCGTAATTAGATTGTGAAATTTTATTTAGAATATTTCATATACAAGCTACACTAAAATAATATATAAATTCTGTCATATAAATTAACCAATATTAACTCCATCTGTTGGCGCTTGATCCAAACCCACCCTTAACCGAAAAATTAACTGCGCCACGCGAGGCGGTTCCGCGCGAAGCCATTAGGGAGTCATCCGCTCACAGATTTTATTTGTGAATTTAATATTCAGATGAAATCAGTCCTTAGCTACTTGCTGGGAAAGTCTTGGGGTGACAACTTGGGGTGATTTTTATAAATGTCCAAATGTCAATAAATTAACATAAATATATATGTAGTGTTTAGTGTCAAATCAATGGTCTGATTGAGTACATTCCGGAAATATACCGGAATATATAGAGTACATTCTGGAAATATAAAACCGTAATAAAAATAATTATAAATAGAATAGTTCACTTTATGTAACGGTAGTCGTTTTTTTATTTTTTTAAAATATGTTTACTTGTTTATAATTGCGGCTAGATTTCACGGCCGCTTTTTGGGTTCGAAAGCACAGAGAAATGGCGGGTAGAGATACAAAGGAAAAAACAGGAAATTACATTAAAAAAACGATTGACCTGCGTATACCCGTCGTCGTCGTGCGTTTTTACATGCTTTTACCTTGCAATGTATGTTCGTTTGTTTAGGTCAAATCTTGAAAGCTGAATTAGAACCACTTCCTATTACCTTATGAAGTTGAAATTTTTCATGTTTTTTCAGTTCCGATGACAATGCATTTTTATGGTGATCATGACCTGATTCTACAACCAGGATCGGCTCCCAACGAGGCTACTCTTTCACGGTCAACATCACAGACACACGATTAGTATACGCATTCAATTATGATAGCCCGTTCTAAAATTCATCATGACATGGCTGCTGTACCCAGGGTTTCCCCCCGACTAAGGGACTTCTCAACGGCCAACAGCCCAGAAACGAAATTTTGTATACACATTGAATTATAATAGCCCGTTCACCGCGTTATGGCTGCCACACACATGGTTGGCTTCCAACAAGGGTACTCCTTAAGGTGAATCGTCTTGGTCGCATTACATACAGATTTCATTTCCCATAGGAACCGAAAATATTACCGTATTCCTTATTTGTTTGATACCAAAAAAATGTACAGAAAATTACGTCCCCGGGAAATAAATGTCATGAATTTTCGATGCTTAAAAGGCGTTCATTTTGAATTTCAAACTAAAATAAATTTCACTATTGTCTACGCTTGTGTTAGTAGACAGTGTGAGCGAGTGGGTTTGCTCGCGAGTGACCGCGCCAACATGCCATGAGACAGCGCTATGTAAAAGAATGAAATGGATGTCGCCGATAAGCGGCGCGGGCGGTCGCCGCAGCAGAGAATCGCAGTAATGTTTATCAGTGGTAATGTTGCCAAGCACCTAGGCGCAACACTATCGCAGTCAATTTGCCTTTGAATAGTTTGTCAACGAGGTGTACCCTACTTACTTACTTTTTCCAAGTTTAATTGTTGAATTCAAAACCATGAAACGTGCATACCAAAAACACGAATATTGTGGCCCAAAACCAAATAGCAAAAGGAGCAGGGCTATGATGAAACGACATCATGGCGTGGAAATGACGTAAGTACCTTATACCTATCTATTATAATTGTATTATATACCTATATAATTAGTAGAGAGAGGGGTCATTCCTTACCAGTCGACATTAATAGTAGATTAACAAATCTATGTCCTGAAGTAAACTTTGGAACACTGAACTTTTATTTTAGGCGACGTGAAGCCTGGAATAACGATGGGTCTCTTGATAGTATTAGAAATGCGCCTGCGGATATACCCACCCAACATGAAAAGCACGCCAACATAGCAGGTATACAAAATAATGTAAAAACATATACACGTGTAGGTACCGAAAATGCACGTGGACGCCAGTACTTCCCAATGTAAGTGTAACATGTCCCATCGTACGTTTTATTAATCACACTGTGTATTCTAATTTCAATAATAAAATTAATCCATTTTATCACGTGCAGCTTATCATATAAATTACCATGGTGAGCCAGTTGAGCGCTCTGCAATCGATGAACCAATACTGTGGCCTCAAGCAGACCCAACTTTGGAGCAATTTGTTTTATCAGTGGAACGGGACACATCTAAACCACTCGAAAACCTACATGGATATAGGATTGTCGACATAAACCACGTCATGAACTGGGCCATAAAATTGGAAGAACATAGTCGGATGTGCACTGGATCGGAAATCACATTTATGAAAGAAATCAAGAATGGCTTTCATTCCAAATTCATTTTTCAATGTTTAATTTGTGAACGAGTATTTGAACGAGAAAATGAGAGTGAAAAACAAAGAGCTAATAAATCTTTCGTGTGGGGCACTCTCACTTCTGGGAGCTATTACACCCAAGCAGCTCACATAATCAACATCATGGATGTTCCAACCATGTCGCAGCAGCTGTTTCACAAAACGGAAAAAAATTAGGAAGGATCTGGGAACAACATCTAGCTGAAGAAATGCTTAAAGCAGGCCAAGAAGAAAAAGCCATCGCTTTAGCGAAAGGGAATGTAAGCGAAAACGGCTTTGCATTTATATCGGTTTATGTTGACGGGGGTTGGTCCAAAAGGTCCTATGGTCATAATTACAATGCAGCATCGGGCATCGTGAGTAGCTAATTTCTAACTTTTAAATTTGGTTTAAAACATTTGTACCAAATGTTTGGTGATGATATAAATGCGTTCACTTTCAGGGTTGTATTATAGGCAAAGAGACCAAAAAATGCCTACATTTAGGAATCAGGAACAAATATTGCTGGATCTGTGAACATAACAAAAACAGTCCTCACGACTGTTGCCGAAACTACACTGGGCCTTCCACCGCTGTGGAGGCGCAGATTATAGTGCAAGGTTTCCAAGAAAGTGAGGCTCTTCATGGATTGCAATATTTGGAGTTTATTGGGGATGGCGACTCTTCAGTCTATGCCAAACTGCAAGAGAATGTATCGTATGGGAGGCAAATTCGTAAAATCGAATGCAAAAACCACATCATTAAAAATTATACAAAAGCTTTATATAGGGTATTTTTTTAACAGAATTATAAAAATGTTTTTTTTATCATTTTGCCAATGGCTAGTTGTATTTCAGATTTTAGCTAATACTAAACTACCTTTGCAAGGAAGAAAAATATTGAAACCTAGGGTCAAAAGTCTCAGTATAGTGGCAAGAAAAATGTGAGAATGTGGAATTCCGTCCGTTTTTATATTTTATATTTTAGAAGATATATTTTGTGATGCTATATTTCTCGAACTGTATCATTAAAAAACTGTCTATAGTGTGAATGGAATAATACAAACTGGGTTGTATTTTTTTGGAATTTTACATTTTAAAAAAACTTGCGGTCGCGGGACCGCCGTCAGGAACGAAGTTCTTTACAATTTTACAAATATAAACACGTTTATATAATTGCTATATCGAGCGGTAACGCTTTTTCGTTATTGGGACATTCCATGCAAAAGAGGAAAATTATATTTTAAAATTCAATTAATTATCTTATATAATTCAATATATTTTCACATTTTGTACTTGTATCATCAGCCACAATGAGCTGTCCCACCAGCCACAATGGCTTGTCCCACCAGCCACAATGACCTGTCCCACCACTCACAATTATAAATATTTATTTTTTTGCGTCTACGAACGTTAGCAATCTATTTTTTTAAGAAAACAAAACCATAGAGTATATATTTTACAACATAGAAACAGCTATAAATATGATAAAAACGAATTTACCGTGTGAATTTAGTAGAACCCGTCGTTTCGGCGCTGTTGCAAGAGATGTTGTCCTGGGTAGATAGGGTAGACCGTCCAGGGTAGCAGTCTACCCTGGTCAACGACGCATGCAACAGCGCCAAAACATCGTGTTCTACTAAATTCACGCGGTAAATTCGTTTTTATGCTATTAAAAACAAAAACAAAAATGTTACCGTAAAAATATACCGCACCGATTTCATTTTGTGATAAATTGTTCAATTTTCTCTTATAAATCTTTATTGTGATATTTAAAACTAAATATGACTTTCGCAACACTTTTGAACTTTGTTCTTATTTTGACAGTCAACGTAACGACATTTCGTCTGTCGTTTTCGGCGGATTGCACGCCTTGAATAAACTTCGTTCCAAAAAATATATTTATTTCTACCACTATGACCAACCCTTGACTCATAAAAAGGTTTAAAACGAATTTACCGCGTGAATTTTGTAGCACCCGACGTTTCGGTGACGTTGCAGTCGCCGTTGTCTAGAGTAGATTAAAATAGCCAGACTGCAACGTCACCGAAACGTCGGGTGCTACAAAATTCATGCGGTAAATTCGTTTTAAACCTTTTTATAATGTCAAACAAACGCGATAGTCTTCAATTTCATAACCCTTGACTCTTTTAGTATTTCACTAGAAGGATGTTATAGCAACGGTCTTTACTATGTGTACATAGTAATGTATACAATTACATACCTACAAAGGTTCTTAGTTTCCAAGTCAAGTAATTCCATTTATACCAAAAATATATTGGTATCGTCTGGCAGCACCGCTCGGATCAGCCGGTCTAATAATTGTTTAGCGAAATACGCACTTTCGTGGACTGCATAAGAGCGTAATTTAAGTAAAGGCGTGCTGCCGTCCGCAGCACCGCTAGCATGTCTACTAATTGTTTAGCGAAATACGCACTTTCGTGGACTGCATAAGAGCGTAATTTATGTAAAGGCGTGCTGCCGTTCGCCGCGAGACTGTGTGCGTAGATGAGAGTTCCCTATATCTGAACCGAAATTGGTCTGTTTTCCCCATTAATTTCGTAATGCGGTTGATTATCGCGGTGATACAAAGTACATCGAACCGTGTATATGTAAAGTTCCCGGTAAATTTATTTCGTAATTTTTACTGCACTGAGAGAGCTAAAAATCGTATTTTTCTGTTAATATTGCTTACAACGCCATCTATTATCAGAATAGTTTCGTCGGACCGCGACGAATCACCTTAAGGTGATTCGTCGCGGTCCGAGGAAACTATTCTGATAATAGATGGCGATGTAAGCAATATTAACAGAAAAATACGATTTTTAGCTCTCTCAGTGCAGTAAAAATTACGAAATAAATTTACCGGGAACTTTACATATACACGGTTCGATGTACTTCGTATCACCGCGATAATCAACCGCATTACGAAATTAATGGGGAAAACAGACCAATTTCGGTTCAGAACCGAAATTGGTCTGTTTTCCCCATTAATTTCGTAATTCGGTTGATTATCGCGGTGATACGAAGTACATCGAACCGTGTATATGTAAAGTTCCCGGTAAATTTATTTCGTAATTTTTACTGCACTGAGAGAGCTAAAAATCGTATTTTTCTGTTAATATTGCTTACAACGCCATCTATTATCAGAATAGTTTCCTCGGACCGCGACGAATCACCTTAACGGTCGACAGCATAAAAACGTAATTTTGTATACATGTTATCAACTATGACAACACGTTCTAAGTTTCACCATGACAGGGCTGCTGTACCCAGGATTGGCATTCAACGAAGAGACCCTTTAGCGGTCAATAGCAAAAACACGAAATGCTGTATAGCATTTAATTATGATAGCCCGTTCTAAGTTCTACTATGACATGACTGCTGCACCCAGGGTTGGCTCGGGACAGAGCATTTTAATAAAAGCTTGTTTTTAAAAATGTTTTTTTTACTCTTAACTTATATATCTTTGCTATAGCAATAAATCATCATCCCATTCTTCAACGAGTAACGTGTACATTAATATAGTTGTATTTCTAGCTATAGCCACGTACTCTCTAAAGCTATTTTTATAGATATGTGAGAGTGGCCACCCTTCACTAGACTCCAATTGATTGTGAGCGAAGGGTGGTTCTCATCATGAAGTTTTCTCCGTGAATGAAAGTCGTGGATGTCGAAGTAGAAGTGTTTAATCAGAAGGTTGAAGTGAGTTGAGTTGAAGTCGCCAGTTCTTAACGCCTTGATTGTTAATTCGCCGTTGTGTAGTAGTGTGGGCGCGAGGTGAAAGCGTGGCAGTGTGTCTGAAGTGTGTGGTCGAGGAGCGAGGCTTGACGATTGGTATCGCGGATAATGCAGGTACTGCTTGATAATGAAGTGTAGCGCGATAACTATAGCCGAGTACTTGTCCACCAAGGGAATGATGTGTAGAGCGCGGTAACTGACCGCCAAGGGAATGATATCGATCGATTGAAATGTACTACGTTTTATACAGTGAGCGATGATGTAATAGCTACGAGTGGGGTGTGACATGTGTCGCTTGGCTATGCAATAATTGCAGAATTTAGTTGGAAATTAACTGCAGCTGGCTCGTGTAGGTTTGAGCGAGTCTGCGGTTTTCGTTCCGTGGAAATTACTTTTTTGTTGTGGGTATGTGGAGCGAAAGTGCTCCAACAGATACTAGGAAATGGTTCCTAGTTTCATGTCGTCTATCACGGTAGCATATTTTTGTCCACAAGGCTGGTGCCTTTTCGTGGAACCCGTCTTGTAGCCTACTAGTGGCAGTATCTTCTGGTCGTCCATTTTTGAGTTATCACGCGGTCATGCACGCATCCTATCCAAGTACTGACCGCACCTAACTTCATTTTTGTGACATGTATGGGGTAATTCTGACTCCACGCATTCTATTGTTAAGCAGCATGACCATTTGTTTCGAGTTTTGTATTGCATACACTGTCTGCTGATGAATTTTCAGCTTTTCCAAAGCACTTTGAAGGTAATAATTAAAATTACACCTTTTCTAGTACGCCAGCGCCAGGTGTCCCGGAGTCTGGCCTGCTGACTCTACCCCAGCATTCTATGGCCAAAATGCTGTCTGATCTGAAATTATCAGCTTTTACAAAACTCTTGCACTTTTATGTCGCTGCCTCTTGATCTATACGAAACATAAAATCGATTAAAATGTGATTTACTGTGTTTCGGAATGGGTCAGCCAGTAGGCGGAGCGGGCGAGTTCGTGATATAACATTTTTCCTTTTTTTGATGGCTTCAGTTTTCCATTAGTGGATTTCGCAATATATGATGTGAAAATATAATGGCGCGAAAGTTTGATGTACCAAATCTTATATTGGCAGGTACGTTGTTTGCCACACTTCACAAATCGAGTATTAAAAATGGTTTTAACGTTAATTAATACTTATTTCGTAAGAAAACAGCGTAAAACAGTATACAGCGTAGCTTTAAACAATTTTACATATTTGACAATACATGTTTTCTCTTTTATATAATGAATGTTTAGCAATGTTAATTTAATTAATTTAATTAAATCAACTCTTCCGCACCGGCGAAATGTAGATGTAGCTGATAGCATTCTCTGGCCATACTAATAGCAATTTTTTAGGTCACCTATAATAACATTGATAAAGAATACTTTTTTATAAAGGACTGATTAATCATAAAAATTCATTATTTAACCAAAGCTAACATTCAATAATTAGCGATATATATCGCCTTTTTATTGGCTGATACGTAACAGAAACAATACGGAGAGATTATACATAATGCCAGGTATTAGTCTATTTGAACATTAAAGCGCGTAATTATTACGTATTGAAACCTGTATTCCAATTGACATACTTATTGATTTACGTAAATTTGTTTAAATTCTCGGAGAATTGTTGGAATTGTGCAATACAAGAGGCAAGTCCATTATCATTGCCTGATGCATTGCATATTTGTAGTATTTTTGTAGAATATTCGAGGTATTAAAATGGTATATTTCCAATGTAGTATTTTCCTAAATATGGCGGGCTTTAAATATTATTTGCTTCGCTTGTATACGAGATATTCCAACCAAACTAGGAATAGGACCAACTAGGCATCTGTGTACCGAATTTTAAATTTCTAACTGCATTACTTCGATATTGAAGTATGACTAGCGCGCACAATGGTGGACCAATTTCAACCACAAACCTTTCAACTCTTGACGTGACCAAATGATGCCTGCATGCCTAATTTTAGCTCAATCAGATGAAGCGTTTGAGCACTATTGTGGAGGAATACACACACACAGACACACAAACACACAGACTCACAGGCAGACTTTAGTCTGGAAATAATCCTAATCGCCTCAGGGGGAAGAGGGGGGGGGGGGGGGGGAGGAGGTTAAAAAATATATATCCGTCTTCATCTCAAAAAAAAAATTCGCTTTCCCAAGTAAAATGGATGTTGGTATATCTGTGTCTGTCAGTCTGCCTGAACCTAATAGACGTGGTCACTGCTTGACCGATCACCATGAAAGTTGGCACGTATATGTATTTTTTCATGGAGAATATTGCTATGCTATCTGTTTTGTTGTAACTCGCCACTAGATGGCGCTGCAGCGCACTAAATTATATTCCGTTCAACGGATCGCTATAAAAATTGGTATACATAGGTATTGGAGCTTGGATAATATTTTTGCTCTACCACTAGATGGTGCTACAGCACATCTACTTCTATACCGATACCGTTGAGATCGATCGCTAGGACGATTGGTATATATATCATGACGATTGGTATGTGAGCCACGATTGGTATATACGCCATAATAACTGCAGCATAAACTTCTATATCATTCGACCTATGACGACCTATGACGACCATGACAATGTTATAAATGCGAAAGTGGACGTTGAAACGGACCAACGACCCGATGTGTTTTTTTTATATAGACGTAGATGAAGGAGCGGTGAGTAACATAGGCTACTTAAGGGTGTGGGGAGGAGGAGGGGATAGGATACCAGAGCTTCGCTGGGTAACATACCACTAGTACCCTATATAATCAATGCTAATACATTGAAGTGTGGATTCGACAAATAAATCCAACTATAACCTACTGCTTTGGTTTGTATCGATCGACCACACAATTGTCAGAGACGTCATTAACGATTTGCCCATCATTGTACGAGTCTTTCATTATCGTCGGTTTAAAAAACTTGCCGCTCGATTTCCCCCGGCGAATGACACAGCACTTTGGCGGTAAGAGCCCGCGGCAAAGTCACTCAGTTATTAGGCGGCGGGGAGCGATGGAGAACAAAAGCCACAGCGGCTTTTGTATTTAGCCCTCCCACGCATCTTTTATCAGCGGCAAACAAGAGGCTGGCAGAATTTGGGTCGCTCCGCCGAGACCCTTTTCGCTAAGGACGCCATTCACAAATTTTCCTTCCGCAACTTAATGCAAATTACTCCACATCGCATGCATTCTAATTGCTTTAAAGAGCCGAGCGAGCGAGGAGCATATTAAATTGCGGACCAAGAAACTTTGTCGAAGAGTACATGAAAAAATACTTCGCGCAAGGAAACTCCAATTACTAAGTTACGAGCACTTTAGTGCTAAATATACTGTAATTAAAATTATAAATGTATATTACCATTTAAAGGAATGCGTTGGGTAAACCGAATTAAACAAACTGCAGAAAGAAGTAAATATGTACATAGTCCTTTCATAAATACTGTTACAACATTAAACGCACTAATTGCGCCACGAGTATTAGTCGAATTATGTATTTGACGTATGTTTGTTGACAGTTGGTCTTTGTGCAATTATGCACAATTAGTAAATTTAGTATTAGTTTTAACGTCGTCATGGAGTGGACCGACAACGAAAGTCGTGTCGCAGTTACTGCGCTTCATCGGTTCAAAGTCGAGAAAAGAGAGATCTTCCGAGTGCTACAGTAGCTCGAAATCAGCCGTATGTTTGTGGATCGGTGCATCAAATTATTCGACGATACTGGTGACATTCAAAAACGTAAGCGGTCCGGCCGTCCTCGAACTATTCGTACGCCAAAGGCCATCGAAGCCGTGAAGCATCGAATTTTGAGAAATTCACTCCGAAAACACCCCTGTTTTTCCCATAATCCCCATTATGGCGAGAGAAATGAATGTGAATTCGATGTCCTTGAGCCGCATCATCAAAAAAGACTTGGGTCTTGGGGCCTACAAACGCCGCATCGGACAAGTGCTTACGGCCGCTCTGAAGGAAAATAGAGTGAAGAAATGCAAGCAGCTGTTGGCCCAGTACGCGGGTGGGAGGTAAAAACAAATCCTGTTTACCGATGAAAAATTTTTCACGGCACAGGAGAAGTTCAACATGCAGAATGATAGGGTGTACGCACACTCATCTATAGAGGCCTCCCAGGTCATTCCACGGGTCTAGAAAGGTCACCATCCGGCTTCAGTTATGATTTGGTGGGGTGTTGCCTATGATGGCACCACAGAGCTTGATTTCTGCGAAAACGGCGTGAAAACCTCAACTAGAGTTTATCAACGGACAATATTGAATCATGCTGTGAAGCCTCTCAACCAAACAAGGTTTCAAAACCAGCATTGGATATTCCAGCAAGATTCGGTGCCGGCACACAAGGCCATAACCACTCAACGCTGGCTGCAGCGTCATGTACCAGCATTTTTGTCACCAGATGGTTGGCCTGCTGGTAGTCCCGATCTGAGCCCGGTTGATATAAGCTATGAGTTGTTTTGGAGGGCAGAGGGTGCCACAGAAGATACAGCAACATCGAAGCCCTCAAGTCTACCCTGGTCGAAGCAGTGAGCAGCTTCCCTCTATATGAGCTGCGTAATTCGACCAACTACTGGCCGAGGAAACTCAAGTTGTGCATTAAGGCCAAAGGCGGCCATTTCGAATGATACCATTTTTTTTATAAACTACATTAATATACCGATAAACAATAAAAAATTTGAGGAGAAATGTTACGCCGTTATGTTTTAATTTCCAAAAATTCGTGTAACAGTATTTATGATAGGACTATGTATATTAAAAGGAATAAAAGACATGATTGCCGTTACAAAAAGCGAACTACTATATATATAATTATTTTTGTAATGAGGTGCGGTCTGCTCGGACAACCTCTAATTGTCGCTGGTGAAGGATGGCAGGATTCTAGATAAACGCCTTATTCGTGGTGGCACAGATTTATTGTAGGTGTAGTACAATACAAAGCGCACGCGAGCGAAATATAACTATACAAAACAGGAATTACGGCAGCGGCGATATCGACCGTCCGCTCCGATCGTATGACAGTTTGACGTGTATGTGGCGGCGTTCGACCAGTCCTCTTTTCACTAGTTGGTTGCGTTCAGCTGCGTCGCTCGATATAAAATTGCCACGCTAGAAAGGTTTAGGCTAAGTACGAAACAATTTTTAATACGTGTTTTTAATGATATATTTGTGCTTTATGTATTTATCCATATAGATTCATAAATATTTTCCCAAGGTAATCAATCAGACCTTTTTAGTCGACAAATATGACTGCGGAAAGAGGAGAGCAATAAGGAGCCGGTAAATGGCTAGATCTAGGTGTATTATACGAGGACTGCGAGTTTAGACAAGAAGTAATGAGACTGATATTTTGTTGCAATGATTTAACTTTATTTTTATACAACAATGTCATCCCCTTACATGTAGTTTTCTTGAGCAGCTATATATAGCTCCTCGGTTGAGGTCCTTTGAAAGTTATAAACCATCGGTAGCGTCGGTCCAACTCACCATTCAGCTCCTATTCAGTAGCCTCCTCGTGTGGAGGACCACCCCGGGAACTACTTTCCACAACTACCAACCAACCTATCTGTTTTTACAGATTATGTTACTAGTGAGTTGGATAGCACCTCAAGGGGACAAGTGGATGTCGTGTATTTGGATTTCAAGAAGGCCCTTGACAAAGTCGACAGCGTTAATCTACTCCGAGAACTGGTTGCTGCTGGATTCTCAAGTAAACTGTTGTTTTTTTTAAGATTACTTGGGGGGCCGCCAACAATTCGTTAAATTTAGCAATTTCGAATCCCAACTATGCAACACTTCAATCGGGGGTTAGACAAGGATCAAACTTGGGGCCTTTTTTATTCAACTTATTTGTTAATAATCGCAGTAACGTTGTCGCATCAGCACGTTGTCTAATGTTTGCTGACGATGTCAAATTGTTTTTATCTACTGGAAGTGCTAAGGCCTGCTAGCTCTTCCAGCGTGATATTGATGCAGTTTATGAATGGAGCCATTGATTTTATAAAATCAATGATGGAGCCGAGCTCGTAATCTTCACTTTAATATTACCAAATGTTCAGTGATGACATACACAAGATCGCCTGCTCAACTGATGTATGATTACTCCATCGCTGGATGTGTGCTTCCCAGAGTTACCGAAGTCAAGGACTTGGGAGTTTTATCGACCCAAGTTAAACTTCAAGGAACACATTAGGCAACTATCTACAACTTCTTTCAAGCTTCTAAGGTTTGTGATACGTCAATCCAAACACTTCAATAATATTTGGGTTATGCGCACGTTGTACAATTCGATTGTTAGAAGTCACATGGAAACGAATGCAGCTATTTGGAATCCGCATGAAGAACCCTCATGCTGGAAAAGTTACAGAAGTGTTTTTTGACATTTTTGTACTTCAAGCAGTACGGATATTATCCATTTTTGTATCCGACTGCATTTATCACAGGCATGGTTGGCTATAATTTTCTCTGTCTCAGAAGAGAAATGCTGACCTTGTCCTATGTTTTCAATCTAAATCGTGGTTAAACTGATAACCCTACCTTTCTAGCCAAGGTGGATCTTTTCGGACCTAATAATTATCTTCGTGCTTGATCGCACCATCTTTTCGTGGAGCCGTTCTCGCTCACTAACCTTACAAGGCGGAACTCGTTGGCGCGTGATTTGCGGCGCTTAAATGAAATGCACCCGATGGCACCAGATTTCGATATTTTTACCGCCAGCCCTTTATCGTTTAAATTGCAGGCTATTAATTATTTATTCTTATATGATAGATAGTATTATAAGTATTATTCTATTTGTATAGTAACGGTGATATCTTTATTTATTTTACTTTTCAATGCCTTGGTTTAACTGTAATGTTGATTGGTAATAAGTGAATAAAAAAAATTTTTTTTTTAAAGAAATTAAATTGAACTACACTAAAATACATAAAATTTTACTACTGCATAAGAGGCTTGTGCTTACGGTCAGTGTATGAGTGTGTTGAATGTGTGTGTGTGGAGTTTGTTTGTTTATACTCTTAATTGGGAAAATGTCACAATGGGCGGGTTTACTGTCATATGACAATCTCTTACAACCAACCCTACTATGACGTGTTATAAATAACTATGTGTGCGTGTAACATGTCTGTAAGTGTGTGTCTTGTTATTGCATTCGATCGACAGAATTGAAAATGCAATTCCGTTAATTTGATCCCAACGGAAAAAGGGTGACCCAGCGGGGACCGGAAATCGAACCCAGGACCTTACAATGTAAGATCAGGCAACCTAACCACTATGCCACCGGGAGTGTAAGTATATATAATATCAATACTGTCGTATATAACGAATGTATAATAATAGGAATAATTATGAGTAAAATACCTCAAAATAGTCAGTTTATTGTATTGGCTTGGGTTTCATTTACGGAGTATTTAAAAGTGCTTATAGAGTTCTTAAAAATATCAATACTAATTAAATAGATGTCTACTAAAAACCTCGCAGCAGCATCATTTCTGGATTAAATCGTTTTAAAACGCGGCAATAGAAGAATGTGAAAATGGCGCGTGCTTTGGGCTTTTGTATTGATCTCGCCCACCAGGTCAGGGTAATCAATATGCTATTCATTATTTTTAAAAGGCATAGAGCATCATTCACGATGCGCCGATATTATAGTGAAATATAATAATATACAACACTTTAACAAAAAAAAACCGACTCTAAAAAGTTTTATAAGTACAACAGCCATGTCATGGTGATAGTTAGACCTGGCTGTCATTATTGAATGAGTATACAAAATGTTGTGTCTGTGCTGTTTACCGTTGAGGAGTTCCTCCGTTATAAGCTAACCCTGGCTGCCGCAGTCTTGTCTTGGTGAAACTTAGAATGGGCTGTCGTAATTGAATGCACGTTCACAAATTCCGTGTCTGTGCTGTTGACCGTTAAGGAGTCCCCTCGTCGGGAGCCAACCCTGGGTGCAGCAGCCATGTCATGGTAAAACTTAAAACGGGCTATCATAACTGAATGAGTATACAAAATTTCGTGTCTGTGCTGTTGTCCGTTGAGGAGTTCCCTCGTCGGGAACCAACCCAGGATATAGAATCAGGTCATGCTAATAAAAAAACATTGTCATCGGAATTGAATCAGCATGCACATTTTCAACTTCATATGATAATATTTGAGGAGTTCCCTCAATTACTCATGGATCCCATCATAATAACAGGGTTTTGATAAAAATGTGAACAATCTGCAAGTATATCCTTTCAAATAAAAAAAGACTTTTTCAAATCGGTTTATTAATAGCAGAGTTCTGAGGTAACAAACATAAAAAAAAGATGCAAGCGAATCGATAACCTCCTCCTTTTTTTGAAGTCGGTTAAAAATAATTCATTCGGAAACTGTCATTGTGGCCCTTGTATGATATTGTAGATGCCTTGGTCGTGGTAGTTGATGACAAGGTCCGTGAACACGTTCAGAGTTCTATCTTTGAGTGCTTTATACCTCGATAATTCCGCATATGTTAATATTTGATCATGTTTATCACATGTCACATTTTACAGAGAAAGAGCGACTTACTCATTGGAGCGTGCGACAGAAATGATTTTATTAGGTAACAATGCGCTCTTTTATGTTAGAATATTTCAACGTCAATAAACATTTCAACGTCAATACAATACTGCGAAAATATGAAAGACGCGTAAACGACACGATTTGATAGATTCTTTGAATTATATTAGTCATTAATATAAGCAAATCAAATTATATTTTTGTAACTAAATAGAATCGATATTACGTCATGCTATATGTACAATTATTTGGATTTGTGGTATACGCCACAATATCATAAATTTATAAGAAATATTAAACACACACACACAAAAGAAGTATTTTCATAAATATAGAAGAGTAGGCCAAGTTACACGTGTCGACTACGTTTCAGAGTGATTTTAAAGACGTTTCACATCAAAACTCGGTTCACAGAGAAATATAAAAAAAATCACCCTCGTCAGCACAGCCCCCGTTAATATTCTTTGTTTGCGATAGCGCCCATAAGGCCTACCAACCCGAGCACACTCTCGCGCTCTCTCTCGTCCCGCTCCATTGTTCAACGCCTTGCTGAAAGCTGTGAAAATGTGCCAAGGACACAATTCGCCCGAGTAAAAGCCGCGCCTGGCGCGGCTGCAACACAAAAAGGGGCTTTTAGCGATACGAAAATGGAGGCCCTCCCAAGATGAAATATCGCCCTTTGGCTAGATAAATATTGTCATCTGATCCGCGCCTATGCGATCGCTCCTCTAATGGATCTCTAAATCTGATGGATGATGGATCTCTAAATCCTATGCTGTGACGATTTGGTTGCCCTTTGGAGCATTGGGCGCAAACATAGGGTTGGCATCAACGGTCAAAAACTAATAAATCGGGGGAGGGGGGATTACCACGATACCATGATGATTATAATCGTTTTAGGTGGGGTCAAAATGGATATTTCCGTCTTAATCTCGATTTTTTTAGCGCACTCACAAGACTTTCCCTTAGGCCGGTAAAGTATAAAAAATAAATAAACCATCGATGTAATAGATATAATAAATTTGTCTGCAATTTAAACGACGACTTCTCTTTATTTAATCGCTCTCTATTTAATCGATTTTTTTCCATTTAATGAAATTTTGTCTATTTAATCGAACTTTCTCTATTTAATCGAATGTTATTGGTAATTATATAAAGGATTTGCATTTTATTTATTATATTATGTATTAATATTTTTTTTCCTTGAGGACCACATTTTAGGGCAATTTAGTGTTATTAGCATTTTACTAAATCTTTTACATAATTTATCGTAATATTAGAGTCCTGTCCACCCTAGAACGGGCTAGTCCGAGTTGAGTGACAGAATCAAATAAGCAAAAGGTTAAGGTTTTGCCATTTGGTTCCTGTTAATTTTGTAAGAAAAATCAATGTTTTTTAATAATTAATTCTTAAATAAATAAATAGAAATAAATAAATGCAATTTTGTTTATTGATATATCATTCGACAGTGATGCGCATTTTTTTTCCTGGTAAATTATCTTTGCTGATCCAAATGGAGCCACTCTCTCCATCTAAGATCATCTCCACTATACATTTACCAACCGATTTAGCTCTGAAAACAATAAAATAATTTCAAATAATGTTATTTCACTGTATATTTCTAAAATCGTAATTATTTTATTATTATAAGAATATATATACTTTTGAAATTTAGCTAGTACCATAACGTCCAATATCCCAGTTTTAACATAATCTATGTCTAAGCATGCGTTAGCTGTTTGCTGCCGGTTAGAGTTTATGTTTGTTGCAGTGGCAGATGGACACATGGACATCACTTTGACACCGGTGTGTCGGACAAAGAAATCGTTCTGAAAGTAAAACATAATTTAAAGTTCGATATTTATATACAAAAAATATATATGCGAATTAAAGTACTCCAAAACATAGCGACAGTCCAAGTACACCCATTTTTGTGGCCGTATAAATTGGAAGCATGTGATATTGATAAATTGCCGACTCTGAAGACATAAGCACAATAGTTCCACCTTTTCCTTTTTTGTCTTTTCCCATAGAATCGAGTGCTGCCATCGTGACTATTATTGTACCATTCTAAAATAATTAAATATTATTAAAATGCGTGTTACATTTTTAAATGGTTCAATTGACATGTACCAGATTGACTTCAATTTCTTTCCTCCATTCTGCATCATTTAAAATTCCAGCCGAATTGACCACTATGTCAATAACGCCAAATTTTTCCAAGGTTCTCTGAAACGCATTGCGGACTTGTTCTTCTGTAGAAACGTCTGTTTTGAGGTAAATAATAGACGAATCTGGATATTCTGCGCCAAGCGTTGAAGAATCGAATGACTCATTTATATCAAGTAAAGCCATTTTCTGTAAAAATTAAAAGCAGTTCGTTTTAGTATAGTTTTGTAATTTCCGTAACTTTTGATTATTAGTCGGAAAATATTTTGAATAATAATCTGATGAAAATATTTTGACGCTGATGATCTCAGAGATCAACAGCGCGAAAACCGGCAGTGATCACCGAATGGCGAGAGGGTCATTGAAAATCGACGTTAAGCTTATGAGATCCCGTCTTATGAAGTCTATTCTTCGGCCAAGACCTGTCCAAACACAAAACCTAGAGATCTTTCAGTTAAAACTCCAAAATCGTTTCCAATACCTGGCTGAATGGGAGATGATGGATGAGATGAACAATGGGTACTCCATTCTGCATCAGTTAAAATCCCAGCCGAATTGACCACTATGTCAATAACGCCAAATTTTCCCAAGGTTTTTTGAAACGCGTTGCGGACTTGTTCTTCTGAAGAATCGTCTGTTTTGAAGTATATAATAGAAAAATGTGGATATTCGGCGCCAAGCATTAAATAATCGAATGACCTATTTATATCAGAAAAGCCATTTTCTGTAAAATAAAGCATTTCGTTTTTTATTATTCTTGAATTTCCAAAATCTTTCATTTTTAATCAGAATATAAATAGTGAGTTGAGTTGTATTCAATATTATATAAAGTATAGAAAGTTATAATAGCAGGTAAACTCCTAAAGATTGCTCATTTAAAGCAGCGACAGGTCGAGGTCTAAATGTTTATCACTTTCAACAAAACCAAACGTATGTACTATTGGTATAATAACTCTGATAAAAAATAATAGGAAACGGACTTACCCTCACGCCTTCATCTAGGAAAACTTTTGCAGTGGCTAGTCCTATTCCTGATGCAGCTCCAGTTACTAAAGCGACTTTGCCTTCAAGTGCCATTATTGAATTCTTTACCACTAAGCACGCATAAAAACCTCTGTTAAATCAAGTGCTTCAGTTCGGTTACTGTAGCAAAATTATATATTTATATAAATTGATAATGTGTTATCAGATCTCACGAGTGCAGTATATTAAAATGTAAGTAGAATAACCAGTATCTCGTACTGTAAAAAAATATAAAAAGCGATAAGATAAAAAATTCATGGTCTTAAGCGTCCCCGATACGGTCTATTAAGATTGTCACACTAAGAAAAAAGTCGAATTATTATTCACCGGAGCATCCAATAATTTATCGTTTTTTGACTGCAGTCCGTTTTTTGGGTCGTAGCTCTCTTTTTCCAGTTTCTGAGGTGTTCCAGCCGAAAGTGTTGAGATATTTGATAACATCCCGAAGATGTGCCTCTGTTGTGATCTTTGTCGAGTCTGCAGCAAATAAGACGATCACCTTGCCATGGTGTTAAGCATTAAGTGCTGCCGAGAGGAAAGTGTTCGCGGGGGTCGCTGTAAATTCGTTGCGTGAAATGTGTCAGTGATTCGGTTAATAAAATATTTGATCCTTTCAATGACTTTTTATTAGACCAAATTGTATTTTTAACCTGCAAGGAGTTTGAGGTCAACAGAATCGGCCTGGGTTTGTTTGTCCATGATTACTTTGCCAATACGAAAATCGCCCTCAATTGAGCTATGGTCGAAAGTAGCTAGCTTAATTTTATACCTACAGATGATTGAAACAAGCTTCTTAAGATCGTCGCGTCAGTCGCTGTTTCCGGTATGCCGTGAAAAATCAGTTGCTTCCTGCGGGACCGGCGCTCCAGTGCATCAGTATATGATTTTCCATATTACCTTTTTTTCTGCTGCATACACTTAAGTAATGACATCATACGAATTTTGAATGTGGTGCACTCGGTCAGCAGTGAGTCCAGCGTGTCTTTTGATTTGACGCAAACCGTAACAGTGGCGATTTTAAGGCGTTCTTCGAAGTCGCTCATCTGGAATGTTGCAGCTGTTCCAATTCAGACATGATTATGACGCCCAAGTGTTCTGAAGAGCAGTAGTTAGGCTATATATGTTATAATATGAGCGAATGCTCCAGCTACATAATCACAGCACTAGGAATTTCAAAAAGTCTTTTCATTTACCTTTGAAATAATTATTAATCAGCGCTAGTATCGCTTGCAAACTACACTCACAATTTCGTAATATATGCCATACGCGAAGATTTGATAATTTTAAAGATATTACAAGATAAAAACATTTATAAAGAAATACATCATTAAATACGCTTCCAGCTAACAGGGCACCATAGACAACTAGGGTCACGGTCATTGATAGCAAATGAGAATCATGTTTTAATTAGGTCCATCGCTATGCATGTTAGTAACCTATAATGAAATATAAAGAACCGAATTTTAACCACTTCTGATTGTCGTATCAATATGAAACTTAGCAAATGTGTGTAGTTCTGGTGACAATACAATAATATGGTACCATCGAGCTGATTTAATTTTGATGATGGAGGCGGAAGATAGTCACGGGAACTCCATAACGGAACAAAGTATCCGAGCGATGTTTAGGCACGTTGGAATTATCTGGAGATGTACTCTGGCCGTTTAAGATTTCCAGGGTCTGATGATGGAGCCGGAAGGTTTGCACTGAAATTCTATAAAGGAACAACGCATCGTAGTCGTGTTTGGGCTTCTTGGAATTGGCTTGAAATGTACTCTGGTCTTGAATGGCTTCCAAGCCGTAAATTTAGGTTATACCATTGATTTTATAGTGTAATATAATTACACTATAAAATCAATGGTTATACCTAACTCTCTTAAGTATAACCTAACTATCATAAGTATAACTTAAATATCTTAATTAAAACTTAACTGTCTTAAAGTTACATAAATAAGCAATTTTCAGTCCTATGTGACTGCTTTATCAAGCAAACTAATCCGCAAACCAAATACTACATGCAATTATGTATATGTGTATACGTATACGTTTATGTATATGTGTATGCGTATATGTGTATTTGCCATATTGTATTAGCAACATTTTAATATTCTTACAAATGTATTATTTTGATTTGTATTATAGTGTTATTTATTTATTATTAAATATTATTCAATCTTATTTCAGTACATTCATTGAATATAAAATTAAAAAGTTTTTTACGTTAATTAGGCTAATTGTTACATAAGTTGTATTACATATTTTAATTATTTACCCTGTCCCGCCTAGATACAGGACAGTTTAGTCCTAGTTAGGTGGACACTGAGCATTAGCTGCATTTCGGTGTTCAATTTTTCCGAGTTACTTATAACATTGATAACAATGGGGCTAAATGTACACAAAATAAAATAAATAAAGTATTAAACCTTGAAAAAAAAAATTTTGCATGCGAATGTGGACCATTGTTTACTTCGCACCATTATTTGGTATGATCATTGATATGTATTATCAAGTCATGTTTTAAATAAATAAATTAATAAATAAAATTAAATTGCCCATTGCATCATTTGCAACCTCCAATCACGTAAACATAGACAATCGCAATTAACCGTCTCGAGGACGCTTTATGTGTATCTCCATAAAGTTTTTTAAACTATAATCACTGACGTAATAATAATAAAACCGGTCATCCAGTGCAGGAAAAAAATGATGCTGTTTTTGCATGCTGATAATGAATCAACGTAGCCTCGCGTCGTCAACTCTAGCCACGCTGAAAACTAATGAAAGCGACTACTTTACGAATGCTCGTTCAGAATACTAAGATAATAATAAAGGATGGCACAATGATATCACTACTTCCAGAGAGACAACGCGGAAAATTTCCAAGATAGTTATTATCATCATAGTTGCATGTCTGTGATTGCAAATACAGGGTGAGTTTTTTTATTAGTGACATCCTTGGAGTGGGTGAATCAGTACGAGTAAATAAACAATTTTTAATATATTTTTTGGTAAAAACAATTAAAAAAGTAACTAAAACAAAACATTTTGTTTTAAATTTGAAAAAAATCACGTTTTGAAAAATAGTTTAAAAAGAGTTCAGTGCGTTACGCCATCTAGCGGTAGGTCAAATATCGCGAATATTGTTTATTCGCGATATTTTACCTATTGCTGGATGACGCAGCGTGCTCGCCGCTTGTCAAACTTTTTTTTATCAGTCAAGTGTTTAAAACTTAACAATATAAAATAATACGTGTGGCACTCGGGGACTGCCACGGTAAAGCCACAGTATAGAAAGAGCTAAGCAGTACGGAAGCTACGTACAAACGATCAAAACGAACGCACTCACACAGACGCACGCTTCAACAATAAGCTAAGCATGCTTCGGGGGGAAGTCAGACGTGGGTGCCAAAATTGATTTTATAGTGTTCAATTTAATGGTGCCACCAAAGGTAAGAATGATTGATTGAAGTTGCTTATCTATACTACTATATACAATTCTTGAGGGCAGTATATTATGTATGTAAGTCTTTCTGTATGTTTTGATTTGGCTCAAAAACAGCTGAACCGATTTAGGTAAAACTTCATCAAAGTGTTCCTTAGAATCTCAGTATTAAAAAAGGTATTATTGGGTTGGTTTGATTTGTCTTGACAAAAACTATAACCTTGTGTGATGCCCAGCATCTGATGATGGACTAACTACCTATCCGCACGCAGTGTTGGGCATTTTTCTTTTGTGGACGCACTTCTGTGAGCGCCGAAACGCTTCATCCGATTGAGCTGAAATTTGGCATGCAGATTGTGGTTGAAATCCGTCCACCCAGCGTTGGCTCCTGACTAGAGGACTCCTCAACGGTAAACAGCAGAGACCCAATATTTTGTATACGCATTCATTTATGATAGCAACTTCCAAGTTTCACCATGACATGGCTGATCTACCCTGGGTTGGCTCCCGATGAGGGGACTCCTCAACCGTCAACAGCAGAGATCTAAAATTTTGTATACGCATTCAATTATGATAGCTCCTTCCAAATTCCACCATAACATGGCTGACGTACCCTGAGTTGGCTCCCAACGAGGAAACTCCTCAACGGTCAACAGCAGAGACTCAAAATTTTGTATACGCATTCAATTATGATAGGCCCTTTCAAGTTTCACTATGACATGGCTGATGTACCCTGGGTTGGCTCCCAACGAGGAAACTCCTCAACGGTCAACAGCAGAGACTCAAAATTTTGTATACGCATTCAATTATGATAGGCCCTTTCAAGTTTCACTATGACATGGCTGATGTACCCTGGGTTGGCTCCCAACGAGGAAACTCCTCAACGGTCAACAGCAGAGACTCAAAATTTTGTATACGCATTCAATTATGATAGGTCCTTCCATTTTCCACCATAACATGGCTGACATACCCTGGGTTGGCTCCCAACGAGGAAACTCCTCAACGGTCAACAGCAGAGACTCAAAATTTTGTATACGCATTCAATTATGATAGGCCCTTTCAAGTTTCACTATGACATGGCTGATGTACCATGGGTTGGCTCCCAACGAGGAAACTCCTCAACGGTCAACAGCAGAGACTCAAAATTTTGTATACGCATTCAATTATGATAGGCCCTTTCAAGTTTCACTATGACATGGCTGATGTACCCTGGGTTGGCTCCCAACGAGGAAACTCCTCAACGGTCAACAGCAGAGACTCAAAATTTTGTATAGGCATTCAATTATGATAGGCCCTTTCAAGTTTCACTATGACATGGCTGATGTACCCTGGGTTGGCTCCCAACGAGGAAACTCCTCAACGGTCAACAGCAGAGACTCAAAATTTTGTATACGCATTCAATTATGATAGGTCCTTCCATTTTCCACCATAACATGGCTGACATACCCTGGGTTGGCTCCCAACGAGGAAACTCCTCAACGGTCAACAGCAGAGACTCAAAATTTTGTATACGCATTCAATTATGATAGGCCCTTTCAAGTTTCACTATGACATGGCTGATGTACCATGGGTTGGCTCCCAACGAGGAAACTCCTCAACGGTCAACAGCAGAGACTCAAAATTTTGTATACGCATTCAATTATGATAGGCCCTTTCAAGTTTCACTATGACATGGCTGATGTACCCTGGGTTGGCTCCCAACGAGGAAACTCCTCAACGGTCAACAGCAGAGACTCAAAATTTTGTATACGCATTCAATTATGATAGGTCCTTCCAAATTCCACCATAACATGGCTGACGTACCCTGGGTTGGCTCCCAACGAGGAAACTCCTCAACGGTCAACAGCAGAGACTCAAAATTTTGTATACGCATTCAATTATGATAGGCCCTTTCAAGTTTCACTATGACATGGCTGATGTACCCTGGGTTGGCTCCCGATGAGGGGAATCTTCAACGGTCAACAGCAGAGACTCAAAATTTTGTATACGCATTCAATTATGATAGACTCTTCTAAGTTTCACTATGACATGGATGATGTACCCTGGGTTGGCTCCCGATGAGGGGACTCTTCAACGGTCAACAGCAGAGAGGAAGGGGCTATCATAATTGAATACGTATACAACATTTTGAGTCTCTGCTGTTGACCGTTAAGGAGTCCCCTCATCGGGATCCAACCCAGGGTCATCAGCCATGTCATAGTGAAACTTAGAAGGGGCTATCATAATTGAATACGTATACAAAATTTAAAGTCTCTGCTGTTGACCGTTGAGGAGTTTCCTCGTCGGGAGCCAACCCAGGGTACATCAGCCATGTTATAGTGAAACTTGAAAGGGCCTATCATAATTGAATACGTATACAAAATTTTGAGTCTCTGCTGTTGACCGTTGAGGAGTTTCCTCGTTGGGAGCCAACCCAGGGTACATCAGCCATGTCATAGTGAAACTTGAAAGGGCCTATCATAATTGAATGCGTATACAAAATTTTGAGGCTCTGCTGTTGACCGTTGAGGAGTTTCCTCGTTGGGAGCCAACCCAGGGTACATGAGCCATGTCATAGTGAAACTTGAAAGGGCCTATCATAATTGAATGCGTATACAAAATTTTGAGTCTCTGCTGTTGACCGTTGAGGAGTTTCCTCGTTGGGAGCCAACCCAGGGTACGTCAGCCATGTTATGGTGGAATTTGGAAGGACCTATCATAATTGAATGCGTATACAAAATTTTGAGTCGCTGCTGTTGACCGTTGAGGAGTTTCCTCATCGGAAGCCAACCCAGGGTACATCAGCCATGTCATGGTGGAACTTAGAAGGGGCTATTATAATTGAATGCGTATACAATATTTTGGGTCTCTGCTGTTGACCGTTGAGGAGTTCCCTCATCGGGAGCCAATCCAGGGTTCATCAGCCATGTCATGGTGGAAAATGGAAGGAGCTATCATAATTGAATGCGTATACAAAATTTTGGGTCTCTGCTGTTGACCGTTGAGGAGTTCCCTCGTTGGGAGCCAACCCAGGGTACATCAGCCATGTAATTCTGAAACTTGGAAGTTGCTATCATAATTGCGTACACAAAATTGTGTGTCTTTGCTGTTGACAGAGGAAAAGTATCCTCGTCAGGAGCCGATCTTGGCTGTAAAATCAGGTCATGATCATGCCATAAAAATGCATTGTCATCGTACCCCAAATGATTTTATTAATAATTAAAAATAACATCATTTTTACAAAAAATAAAGATTGACAACCCTAGCGCTCCAATGGAGAGTAGGTATTTATTTTTAAAAATAGGCTTAGTTTCCGTACTGCTCATGTCTCTACTGTGGTAAAGCTATTGCATAGCATTTTTAACAACTTATGCAATTATAATTATTTATTTATTTTATAATTCTGATATCAGATAACTGCGCTCTATCGGAAAACGTTGAAATTATTCCCAATCATTTGCGGCTGCGGAAGCAAATGATTCGGAATAATTTAAACGTCTTTCGATAGAGCGCCGCGCACGAATTTTTTATTCAATAAAGCAAAAAAAACGAATTATTCGAAAAAATTCGTAGATAAAAAGATAGATAATTAAATTATCTTTAAAATGGTGCAGGTTTCATAATAATACGCCAGATAGTATTTGCGTAGTAGTCGTTTTTGTGTTCGGTTAGACCTAATTTCACAAATTAATTACACTATGTAATATAAAGAAAATCTAAAATATTCAAAGCTAAGAATATTAGGAAAATGTTCTTGTTTAACATATATTTTTTTCGAATCGTAAGCAGTACTCGTTTAGACGTAATTATCAGTTTAAAATCATTCATTTTCGTTAAGAAATTTCTTCATTCGGTCGCCGCGCTGCTAGGCCCGCGATAAAAGCTATGCAATAGCTTAAAAAAAGTTTTTATATTTTTTTTTCTCCAATAAAACGCGTTAGCGGTTGCTCGTATCGATTCACCCACTTTAAAGATGCCACTAATTAAACAGTCACTCTGTATATGATAGACCTATCCGTAAACATCTGAATCTGTTCAATACATTTCGTTACTGATATAATACATGCTGTAAAAAAATACCAGGAATTTTTCATTTGCCCACGTATACACAAGCTATGCAAAATTTAAAACTAGTATTAGTTAGCAGCAAAGTATTTAATTTTTATGTTGCAACACACTTTTTTTATAGTTGCTGGTTAATTTAGTCGACCTCAAGTGTGTTACTGCGATTTTTTTCGAAAAGGTTACTGCAAACAATTGCTGAAGACGTGTTTAATGAGGCAATACAGATCCTATTCCGTAAACGCTTGAAAACGGGTTAAAAAATAAGGATACCAACCTAAATTTCACAACGTGATTTCGGTCCAACAAGGCGTCTGTGCACCGAATTTCATGTTTCTAAATGCAATATTTCGGGGTTGAAGTATGACTGGCGCACATTCTGGTGGACCGATTTTACCTACAATTTTTTTAACTCTTACCATGATCGAATGATGCCTGCGTGCTAAATTTTAGCTCAATCGGATGAAGCGTTTGGGCGCTATCGTCGAGGAATACACACAGGCACACACACACATATTCATACACACAGACTCACATACAGACTTCAGCCTGAAAATGGTGTTAATCGTCTCGGGAGGGCTCAAATCGGTCTTCATCTCGAAAAAAAATGCGCGTTCGCGATACTTTCCCTCTGCAGGAAAGTAGAAATCCAATAAATTAGCTTGTAACTATAAAATAAAAATTGGGGTCGTAATTTCAATTTGAGAAAGATAATCATGAGAAATATAAAATGTCGGCAAGTATTTCGCCAAGATTTAGGTAATTTGAGATACTTAAAAAATATCTGATAGTAGTAGACTTTTGAGAAGTTTTTACCAAATCGACAGGCTTTAGCAAAACATAAAATAAATGTGTTTTGTTGTGACTAAAAAAAGGTACTGCGATTGTTTTTTTTTAATATTGGAAGATAATACCTACTGGAAAACGGCCTTGTTATTTCAAACAAATGGCTTGGGACCATCATCTTTCCTGATAAATATGCCCGCTGAACTGGTTTAATACCGGCTTCTCTAGCAACTGATTTTGCCTAGAATACAAATATATCTATTCTGTATGAATCAGCTCATCGCATAAAAAAAATGCTGAGTGTTGATAAACAGCGGATTACCCGTAGTACACAGTTTCCTGCTGTGGGCTGTACATTTTTATATCAGACTCTTGTTGCTTTGATGGCGTTAAAGGGTTGCTACTTAAATTTTGAGACAGAGAAGTAATATCAATTATCATCTAAAATGGCTTTATTGTTTTTCGAAATACTCTCCATAAAAATCAATACACTTTTGCATGCGTTTGAACCACTTTTCGATGCACTTTTTCCATTACGAAAGAGGTAGTACCAAAACATTCATTTTGAAAGCCTCAACAGCTTCTTCAGGCGTCGAAAAACGTTGATCTCGCAATTTATTGTTGACGTGCGGGAATAAAACAAAGTCATTTTGTGCCAAATCAGGGCTGTACGGCGAAATATTTCTACGTAGAAATATAAAATAAAACCTCGATTACCTTCCTTTATTTTTCAAAATGTATGAGATTTTCTGAGATTATTGTGCATAATTAACTGAGTTAGATATAATTTAAAACTTTTTCGAAGTAGGCTTTAGTTACCGAGACTGAGCATTCTTTATTTTAACTTTAGGATATTCATCTTTTGTGCTTCAATAACAAGGTCCTAGCATATAAAAATATATTTTGTACTCAGTTTTTCATGGAAAAATCTCGTATTTTCAAGGACAACATTTTTTTGCAACTCTTTCGTTTAGTGAGCTATAGATTCACCTCCTGGAAGGATGCCGGAATAGCTTTATTAAAAAAAAGAAATATATTTTGCTGTCTCTAGTTAAGGGTTATGTACAGATTCACCTCCTGAAATCAATAACAATAGGAATAAATGTATTTAAGAAAGAAATGCTTAAAATGGTAATTTATAAAGTCTCCCTAGCCACAATACTGTGGCCTAAATAGACAGAATCCCGTACCAAGGTAGACTCGACTAGGTTACCTGTAAGTTTTGTGTGCACACTTATCAAAGTATTATAACTGAGAATATGAAAAATGATATAAAATAAATATAATAGCTCTAATAAATAAGTAGTATGTATTTTAAGAGTTTTTATTAAAGATATCTAATACTTTATAATCATGTTAAAAATAATAATAAAGAAATTAAAATACAACCAGTAAAAAAAATATTAAAATAAAGTTCAAAATATTAATAAAATTATATAAAATTAAAATTGCAATGGTTGTCCGTAAACAAAGAAAAATAGTCTAGAGGTTATAATAAAATAAAATAGAAAATATCTGGAATCCGGGTTTTAAATCGACTAGGTACTGTACATTCTTTACTAAAGGTAGGTATATAGGTACTTTCTGTGCCAAAAAGTGACAGAATAATTTAAACAAGCATCGATGTAATTGATATAATATAATTTGCTTGAATGGTAATCGAGGATTTCATTTAGTGGTTTATTATTCGACAGTGATACGCATTTTCTTTCCTGGTAAATTATCTTTGCTGATCCAAATGGAGCCACTCTCTCCGTCTACAATCATCTCCACTATGCATTTACCAACCGATTCAGCTCTGAAAACAGTAAAATAATATCAAATAAATGTACCTAACTGTAAAATACTTTTTTAAAAATTTATTATAATAAGAAAAAAAATACTTCTGAAACTTGATTGCTGCCATAACGTCTAATAACTCAGTTTTAATCTGATCTATGCCTATGCGTGGGTTAGCTGTTTGCTGCGGGTTTGATTTTATGCTTGTTTCAGTGGCAGACGGACATATTGACATCACGTTGACTCCAGTGAGCCGCACAAAGAAATCGTTCTGAAAGTAGAACTTAATTTAAAGCTCAATATTTATACACAGAAAAAATATACGCAAATTAAAGTACTCCAAAACATAGCGACAGTCCAAGTACACCCATTTTTGTGGCCGTATAAATTGGAAGCATGGGATATTGATAAATTGCCGTCTCTGAAGACATAAGCACAATAGTTCCGCCTTTTCCTTTTTTGTCTTTTCCCATAAAATCAAGTGCTGCCATCGTGACTATTATTGTACCATTCTGAAATAAATAAATAATATTAAATGCTTGTTACATTTTTAAAATGGTACAATTAATATTTACCAAATTCACTTCAATTTCTTTTCTCCATTCTACATCAGTTAAAACTCCAGCCGAATTGACCACTATGTCAATAACGCCAAATTTTTCCAAGGTTTTCTGAAACGCATTGCGGACTTGTTCTTCTGACGAAACGTCTGTTTTGAGGTAAATAATGCAAGAATCTGGATATTCTGCGCCAAGCGTTGAAGAATCGAATGACTCATTTATATCAAGTAAAGCCATTTTCTGTAAAATTAAAAGCAGTTCGTTAGTATTGTTTCGTAATTTCAGTGATTTTTGATTAATAATGATACTTGATTAATAATTTTTGACCGGCAGTGATCACCGAATTATGAGAGGGTCATTGAATATCGGCGTTAAGCTTGAGAGGTCCTGTCTGATAAGGTCTGTTCTTCGTCCAAGTCCTGTCCAAATACAAAACCTAGAGAGCTTTCAATTAGAACTCCAAATTCGTTTCCAACACGTGGCTGATTGTGAGACGGCGGATGGGATGAACAATGAGCTGATGAAAACAGTCCACGCGCTAGGGTCGGAGCTCTTTAAGACCCAACGCAGAAATAGGACTCTACAACTATCTCAGCATACCATCAAACTCACGGCAGAATGAAATGAAATCAACTGCAGTCTCCAGTGAATATGTCGAAATACAGCCTGAATATGTCGAAATAGACAGATATTCAAGTACATTCGACACGATTTGCGTTTATTTAAAACAGATTGTTTTAAAAATGCGATAGAGCGCAATACAGGCTCCAAAGTATTCGCAAAATATATGTATAAAGCAAATACAGTTGACAACCTGAAGACTGATAGCGGCAGTATTATATCGTCAAAGCCAGAGATTTTGAGGGAATTCGAGAAGTTCTATGGACAGTTACATACCTCGTCCTAAAGCCCTGATCCTAGCATTAGTAATGCTAGAGCCCGTCTAAGCCGTCACTACACAGAAGACATCCCGGACATCAGCTTATAAGAGATCCAAACAGATCTTACACACCGCAAAAACAATAAGGCACCGGGTAAGGCAGAATCACGACAGAACTACTAAAAGCGGGTGGAACACTGGTACTTGGAACACAAGTCAATCAGAAGTTATTAAATTCCGTCATATGCGGCGAAATTACGCCAGAGGCGCGGAGCAGGTTACTGGTGGTATTGTACTTTAAGAAAGGTGACATTACCCTATTAAATAACTACAGGCCCATTTCGCTGTTGAGCCACGTATATAAGATGTTTCCGAGAATAATTATATATCGTCTCATTCGTAGGGCCGACGAATTCCAACCTCCCGATGAAGCCGGGTTCCGTAAAGCCTTTAGTACCCTAGACTACATCCACAAAATACGGCAAATCATACAGAAGGTGGAAGAGTATAATCGGCCGCCACGCTTCTAGCCTCTGTGGACTACGAAAAAGCTTTTGATTCGGTCGAGACCTGGGCAGTGCTACGGTCATTACAGCTGTGCCAAATAAATTACAGTACATCGAAGTGTTAAAGTGTTTGTATAACAAGGACATTATGTGTATTCGACTTCATGATCAGTTAACAAATTCAACCCAATTGCAAAAGGGGGTGAGCCAGGACACGTTATTTCTTCGAAACTGTTTACCTCTGCATTGGAGGATGTTTTTAAACTTTTAACTGGGATGGATATGGCATCAACATTAATTGCGAATCCATCACTGACCTCCGATTCGCCGATGATGGAGTTATCATGGTGGAATCGATGGACGATCTTGGCACAATGCTCAGAGACTTCATGCCGACTCCCAAGAGATGAGTCTAAAAATGAACATAGGTATTACCAAAATCATGTCGAATGTTCATGCCCCACCCATGCCGGTACATATTCGGAACGATACTATTGAAGTTGTCAACCAATATGTTTTCTTGGGTCAGACGATCCAATTAGGCAGACTCGTTTTTAACGAGGAGGTCTGCCAATGAATCCAACTCGGATGGACAACGTTCAGGAAACTACGCCATATCTTCTCGTCACAAATACCGCAGAGCCTCAAGACGAAAGTTTATAATTAGTGCGTGTTGCCAGTGATGGCATACGGTACTGGGACATGGTCGTTAACTGTTAGCCTCGTACTCAAGCTCAAAGTCGCGCAACGAGCCATGGATAGAGCTATACTTAGAGTTTCACTGCGTGATAGGATCCGAAATGAGAAAATCCGCAGAACAACTAAGGTCACTGATAT
The DNA here is from genome assembly GCA_944548615.1 of Micropterix aruncella. Lineage (NCBI taxonomy): Eukaryota > Metazoa > Arthropoda > Insecta > Lepidoptera > Micropterigidae > Micropterix > Micropterix aruncella. The sequence continues at coordinate 24,571,264 of OX155954.1, read as the reverse complement.
AGCTCGTAAAATTACCAACTTGAAATCGCAATTGTCAAGCCATATATCTCGCAGAATCGACAGCTATTGGGGAAAAAAGGTTTTTGTAGGACGGTGTGGGACGGAACCCCACAAAATGGACCGATGACATTGCGAAAGTAGCAGGAAGTAGGAGACGGCTCAAGACCGCTTGTCATGGCATTCTATGGCCATTCTAAGGCCTATGTCCAGCAGTGGACGTTTACCGGTTGATGGTAAACTTGCAATTGCTGATCATGAATCAGAAATAAAGAGTAAGTTGAATTATATTCAATATTCTATAGGGTGCATAAAGTGTGAAAAGCAGACAAATCCTAAAGATTGTGTATATTCAAATCAGCGGGAGGGCGAAATCTAATTGTTCAGGGCTAGATCTAAATCCCAACCAACAAAAACAAACCTAGGTACTGTTAACAACATAACTCTAATAAAAATAATAAGAAATAAACACACCCTCACTCCTTCGTCTAAGAAAACTCTTGCAGTAGCTAGTCCTATTCCAGATGCAGCTCCAGTTACTAAAGCGACTTTGTTTTCAAGTGCCATTATTGAATACTTTCTCACAGAACACACCTAAGCAACGTGTTGGGATTCAAGTACTACGGTTAAGTATAGTTTTCTTTTTATATTGCTGTTATTTTATGTATGTGTCAAATAAATATTGACATTATTATGTTCTCGGCATAAATTAATAATGTGCCGGTCAACAATTATTATGTGTTTGTAAATTGAGTATTATTTGCGCTCTTGTGGATGAACTATTATCGTTCAATTTACGGACTACAACCTTACCGGTGTATTATCATATAAAGACGACGTATAAATAACGATAGACAATAAGCCTTTAATGTAGGTATGCAATTTTTATCTTTCTCGTCACTTTTTCAAAGGGCGTGGGGTATCATAATATATAGGTTATTAACATATATTTTGCAAATAAGGACGTAGGGTATGCATATTGAGTGAACTCGCACGAAACTAGTTTAAGATAAAGAGGTTTGAATTTTAAATCTAAATAGTTAATTCAACGTGAAATCGGGACTATCGTGGGTCTTTGAAGTTATAAACAAGATAAAACGAATTTCCCGCATAAAGTGTGTGGCACCCGATGTTTCAATGATTTTGCTACCGCTGTTGTCCAGGGTAGACTGAAGCTTTGTCAATTGTCATTCGTTGTTTTTCTGCGCGTAGGTGGCAATTACTACCGCTACTACTTCGATTATACCGGAAGGGGTTTAGTTTAGTTTAGTTTAGTTTGTCTGGGCTTTTCTCTCGCACTTGGCCTCTTGATTGGGCCGTTGTGCGTGGCTCATGTTTCTATTTATGTTTATGTTACTCCAGCCAAAAATCCGCAGTGGCTTCAAAGCCACAACGCAGACGCCTGGTTCACCGACGGCTCAGGAACAAATGGACGTTTTGGGGCAGGCGTGTACGGACCCAAAACCAACCACAGAATCAGCATCCCCCTTGGACAATACGCTACGGTTTTCCAAGCCGAGGTACTTGCCATATTGGAATGCATAAAACTACAAAGTCGACTTGAGGTAAAAAACAGACAAATCCTCATCTGCTCTGACAGCAGAGCAGCACTGGACGCTCTGGCTAAAGCCACCACAGAATCTTCTGTGGTCTGGGACTGCATGCAGGAGCTCAACAAATTGGGAAAATCCAACAAAATCACCCTAATATGGATACCGGGTCACCAAGGCATACCCGGAAACGAAGAGGCCGACAGACTGGCAAAACTGGGCACACTGGATTGCCCAGTGGAGCCAGCTGTAGGGGTCCCCTTCGCTACAGGTAAGAAAATCATCAGGGACTGCTTGGAGCAGGAACATCGGGCTTCCTGGAAACAGAGTCAGGGATGTCGCCAGGCAAAAGCCATGATGGAGCAACCACTACAGAAGAAAACCAAGGCCCTACTTGACATGAGCAAGAAGAACCTTAGAACCACTATCGGTCTCCTCACCGGACACACGACCCTTAGAGCTCATCTATTCAACCTTGGCTTGACTGAGAGCAAGGATTGCCGAATATGTGGCGAGGAACCTGAAGACAGCATACACATTCTTGGCCGCTGTCCAGGGCTCGCCGCCAAAAGACACAGTTTACTGGGACGAGCCTTTCTCGAACCCAGCGATCTGCCCAACTTGAAGGTCAGTGACCTACTTAGTCTGGTAAGAAGTACCGGGCTACTAGCTGACAATTGACCTAACCACACAGTGGGTAGTTACAAAAGACCTTACAGATCTAGGTGACATCAAGGGCTGGAAACAAGCCCCCCACTCCATCTACTACTACTACTACTACTACTACTACTACTACTACTCCAGCCAACCCAGGTTGTCCCAGAAAGTTAGCAGCCTGTTTAGGTTGCTACAGGCCTCCGGGACAGATGCTGGAGATTGTAGTATTTTTAACCGTTGCACTGCCACGCTCCTGCATTCCACGAGCACATGCTGTGGCGTTTCTTCCTCCTCCATGTTCCTCTTCATAGAGGGCTGTCTGTCACACATATGGTAAACAGGTGTTTGTTTAAGGGACAGTGGCCTGTCATAGTACCTATGACATTACGGATTTTGTCCTTTTTTAATCTGGTGAGGTTGCGGGCAAGTTTTTTAGACACTTCCGGAACCGCGTTCTTTGTTTGCCTGCATCCTGCGTTTTTTTTCCATTCTGTAATCGGTGTTCCTGCGTAGCCATGTTTTTATTTGGGCCTGGGGTATGGGCATCAAAGGTTCCGGTCCATATACTATTTTCTTTGATCCCCATCTGTCCAGTTCGTATGCCGCGTCGTTGTCCAGTGAGTCTCTGTGCCCTTTAATCCATTGCAGGGTTACTCTATTTGACTTTGCAATGGATTGAAGCGCATTGTGGCATTCCAGTACAAGGACAGAGGTTATAGTATTTTTTGCTAGCGCTTGTAGCACGGAGGCACTGTCGGAGACAAATTTCAAACTTAGGTCTCCGACATCTTTGGCTGCAACTGCCTGTACTGATCTGGTAATGCCAATGCATTCTGCTTGGAAGATCGTATTTAAGTTGCCTAGGGTAGTTGATATTTTGATGTTTCGATCATTTGAGAAGACGCCGGCTCCGGTACCTTGAGTGGTTTTGGTGCCATCTGTGTATATCCTTACTTAATTTGTACCAGAGTGATCTGCTGGTTCTACAATGAGTTGGATATTGTATCTGCGATCAAAGACATGATGGCATATTGTTCTGTCCATGGGTGCGTCCAGAAGAGGTATTTCTTTTAAAACCCGTTTCAGAATTTTTGAGTGTGGTGTTTCTGTGTTTTGTTTCCACAGTCCATTTGCTCTTAGTCTTAGAGCGGCTGCCTTAGCCTCCTCTTGGATGACAAGATCGAGGTCTCATGTTTAGGAGGTACTCTAGTGCGGCCGATGGTGTGGTTCTCATACATCCAGTGGCTGCTACACACGCTAAGTATTGCAGGCTCTGGAGTCTCGCTTTCACTGTGGTCAGTTGTGTTCTGGGCCACCATACAACTGATCTATAAGTCAGAGAGGGCCTGATGACTGATGTGTACAGCCAGAGTGTGATTTTTGGGTTGAGACCCCATTTTTTCCCCACTAGTCTCCATCACTGCTAATAAGTCAGGCAATCCCTCTTTGTTTTGGCATCGATATGACTCGCCCAGTTTAGTTACCGGAACGGGTAACACGCATGATAAGATTTCGGAACTATAACCACGGGTTAAACCCTCCCCCCCCCCCCTCCCATGTCCCCCATAAGTATGCCAATATATCAAATATTAAACATTCAGTTTCTTCAGTTTCTCTAACGTTTGCAAAATCGACTTTCATTTGGTTTTAACTTGCTGTATTTTTTAATGTTTTGCATGTCCTTGACTCATTTTATCATATTTTTGTGCTGAAGTAGCGTTTTTGAACCGTACTTTAAAATAATAAAATCGGTTGCAAGTATCTTTTTTAATCTTTGCTGTTCTTAAATTAATAAAATTGTCGACTAAATTAAACAATCTCGAAAGTGTCGTTTTATTAAAAGACGCGCCACCACTGAAAATTGGAAACATATTTACATACGTACATATTTACAGACTTAACATATTATTTTATCTTTTAGGTTGAACAATCTCTTGATCTCTAAAGAGAAAGAATATGGGTCGCTAATCTCAAAAAAAAATCTGCAATTCTTCATCATTGCCAAAACACTAAATCTGAAATTGTTTGGATGGCAATTGGGCTACGGGTAAAACTCTGTTTGTTTTTTTAAACGATATTACATTAAACCAACAATTATACCGTAGATACCTTCCCAAATCTATGGTTCTTCCTTGGTGGAAGGAGTATCTCGACAACCAGCTATGGACATATTAGTAAGACTCTATTCCAGCTCACAAGGACTTAAGTATTCAATATTGATGAAACGATAGTTTTCTTGATTTCATCATCTGTCAAGAACTGCCGCCCTACCCGCCCTACCTGAATCCCATGGTCTCTAATGTATACTCAGTTTTAGAGGAAAGGGCTTAAGATTTAAGTAAGTAAAAGTCACAGAAGTTTATATAAGTTAAAGTCTGATCATACCCAGGAATGGAAAAAAATAACCTTTGAGGAAGGAAGAAAAATTGTTTCGACTTTTGTTAAACATTTATTGCTATGCAACAAAATTAAGGTAGTATATTTTGAGGACTATTTTACTTTTTCCCTCAGAAAGACTTTGATTTTTACACTTCTGCCCAACAAAAAGGAGTGTAATATGTTCAGGGTTCATGTATGTATATTTTCTGTTTCTTTATTTCTCCCTATCTTCTAAACTCTTGGACCGATTTAGAAGTGCGCGATATTGTTAAAACCGCTATGTCATCCCGAGTGTCATAATATCAAGACCGCTATGTCATCCCGAGTGTCATAATATCACCTTGACTGTCGAAATATCAAGTAAGTACGAGTAGTTGCCTAAATGTGCAATTGTCCAAATGTCAATAAATTGACATAAATATATAGTATTTAGTGTCAAATGAAAGGTCTGATTGAGTACATTCCAAAAATATACATCTATTTATATTTAGAAATACACATAAAGGACTTACATTTCATAAAAAAACCGTAATGAAAGTAATTATAAATATTCGATTGCTATAACGGCAGCCGCATTTTTTATTCTGTTTGATATATTTACTTGTTATTCTGTTTATTATAATTACTCTTTTATTACGTGCACCTCTATTGTATGTAATTAATAAATAAATAACCTAAAATGTAATATAAGGAATTGAATTACAACCCTTTCTGATTGTCATATCAACATAGCACTTGGCAATTGTGTGTACACGGTTCTGATGACAATACACCAATACACTAATATCGATCTGATTTGGTAAGGTAGTCACAGGAATTTTATAACGGGTTATCCGTATCCGGGCCGTGTTTGGGATTGTTAGAATTGCCTTGCGATGTACTCTGGTCATTTAGGATTTCCAGGGTGTGATGATGGAGTCGAAAGGTTGGTAGTGAAATTCTATAACGGAACAACATAGCCGTATTTGGGCTTGGTGAAATCGGCTAGAGATGTGCTCTGGTCATGAATGGTTTCCAGGGTCTGATGATGGAGCCGTAAGATAGGCACTGTAACGTTATAGGTAGGTACTCTTGTCCGCCACACGAACCAATGAGGGGATGGGGATCGACAGTTTAATTGTCCGCTAATCGTGGGAACAAAAAAAGAACAAAAAAGTAACGGATAGAATCTTTGCGACGGTACAAGTTTTAATCTAGAGCATGACAATCTCTAGAAGATCGAATATGCATGCAGCTTCAATATTTACGCGAGTATGCAACCCAAGCAAGAGCTTGACAAACGAAAGAAGACCGGATGGCCGGTCTTCAATCTTTACGCGAGCACGCCTTCCAAACAAGAGCTGAAGAAGAGCACACATTCCGAGCAAAAAGCTTACGTGAGAATAATACCACACTCAGATCTGGTTTTGTGGTATAGATTATGACTATAAACTAAAAAATAAAACAAAAACAAGAAAAACTAAAAAACACGCTTTTTTAAGTACCTACTGCACAAGAAATCAAAAAAATAACTAACCACCCTAATCTCTCTATTAACCATGTAAAGGTTTTGGTGTAAGCAATGTTTGTTATTATCTGTAAGATTTTTGAGATCGTAGAAACTGTATTTAATGAATAATAAAATCGATTATATCACCCCAAGATTTTCCCGGCATGTAGCCAAGGACTGATTTATTCTGAATATTATTTTTCAATAATAAAATCTCTCGGCAAGCGGTCGAACCCAACTGGGTCCCACTGCAACGCTTCAGTTCATTTCACGGACAGCCTCGGGTGACTCCGCGTTAATATTAGATTACAATATATGGCGGAATGTAAATATAATTAGTGCAGTGTGTATATGAGATATTCGGTCCAAATTTCACAATGTGATTTTGGCCTAACGAGGCACCTGTGTACCTGTGCCTAAATTGCATGTCTCTAAGTCCAATATATCGAAGATGATACATGAATAACGCACCATGGTGGATCGATTTCAACCACCAAAATTCAGCTCATTTGGATCAAGCGTTTGGGCTCTATCCCTGAGGAATATATATACACAGCCACACAGGCACGCACACAGACACACAGACAGACTTTAATCCGAAAATGGTCCTAGTCGTCTCAGGGGGGATAAAAATGGATATTTCCGTCTTTATCTCAAGAAAAAAATGCACGTTCATAACACTTTCCCTCCCCAGTTAGTGAGGAGGGAAAGTACAAGAAATCAGGAATGTGAAAAAATGAAAGGAAATCGTTTTTTTCCCTTGTTGATACGTTATTATCCTTGTTGATATATTAATAATTTGTTTATTGAATATGAAAAAATAAAACAAAACATACAACAGTCATTGGTCAACTCTTTACAGTGGAACTGCCGCCCAGAGATGACTGGCTAAAAAACCAACTGCTCTGGGAGGCCGGTAGCCTTAAATGGTATACTGATGGGTCCAAATCAGGAATTGACGTAGGCTGAGGTATATATGGAGAGCGATCAAACTTCGAAAGAAGTGTAAACTTGGAGAAATACGCCTTCATATTCCAAGCGGAGGTATACGCCATTATTAAATATGCGGATATCAACCTCCATAATAACTACGCCAACCACCGTATCTATATCCACTCGGATAGCAAGGCAGCTCTTATGGCACTAGCTTTGAATACCATTAATTCAAAGCTGATGCAAAATTGCGTATCACTACTGAATTCCCTGGGCGAAAAGAACAGGGTAATTCTAAGATGGGTTTCCGGCCATGCAAAAATCGAGGGAAATGAAAAAGCCGACGAACATGCTAAGACGGGAGCAAAGGGAACGTTTTAGTACCCTGAACCTTGCTGTGGCGTACCAAAAAGCCTTGCAAACCTAATGCTTAAAAACATATGTTTAGAAAAATCCGTCAACCACTAGAACAACACGCCAGGGTTGAATCATTCCAAAGCGGCTTACGACTTACTAAGGCTTACGACCGTAAGACTGCCCGTGATGCCTTATCGCTAAATATCGCATACTGGTGAGGGCGCTCACGGGGCATTGTGGCCTGAACAAACACATGTTCAACCTCAAGCTCCGAAACACAAAAATGTGCAGGTTCTGCCAAGGGGCAGAGGAAACTCCCCAGTACCTCATGTGCGAGTGTGGCCCGCTGATGCGTAAAAGATACACTCACTCATTACCTCCAAACTTAGGAGGTAAAAACAATCCGGCGCCAAAAGCCTGTTGCGGTTCTTAAATGACACGAGGCTTAGCGCAGAACTATAGTAAGTGGCGAACACAATAGATCAGCAATGGTCGCAGAGTTATAAGGCTCATAAAGACCTTAGAAAGGCCCCACACAACAAATAAAAAAATGAAATAGTTATTGGTCAAACGTCCTGGCCACTAATCATTAAAAAAGTCCGGATACATTTTCCACTTAACCGAAAACCCCAAACAAACTGTATTGGTTTCGGAGGAACGGAGAAAATAATCTACAAATAAATGGAGCGGAAAATCTTCCATTTCTATCATTCTTAAACCTACACTTCTTTTTTCTTCTTACACACATGTACAAAAAACGCCTTGAAATGAGACGCAAATGGCCTTTCTATTTGCCGGGTAGAGTTTAACGGCATAAAGGACGGCAGTCGCTCTTTACATCCATTGCCGTATCGCTTTTCAAGGCTTTAATCTTAAAGGGCACGGGTTCACCGGACTTGGCTGGCTGCTGGCTGAAGGACAGGATTAGGGAGAGAGCAAAAAAACAGAATTATACTTCAAATTTAATTAAATATTGGCAATAAGATAAGAGAGCGACTAGTATAGAGTATTATTGTCACATTATGAGAAAAATGCAGATCACTAGCGTGTACGTTTATTTAGTAAAAAAATATTAGTTTAGTGGATAAAAATACGGTAAAATATCAAAATATATTAATAAACTAGAAGGAGGTAATATGTTGGTGGATATAATCCCCTTTGTTTGCATAAATAGAATATATGAGATTATATACACCCACATACATATATTGCGTGTTTTGGGCGTATTGTCAACAGAATGAAAAAATATCAGGCTGTCTCTTTTTAGCGATATGGGTCGCCGCTTGCGAGGGGAAGATACAAAATCCTCACACCGAACAACTTTCTGTGCTGATATAATCGCTCTGTCCTAAATATAATATAAAATAAGTGATACTGTTAGTGTTGGGCAATCGGCTGAACGACTCTTGCAGTGCCGTCTCCGATACGAGATTTTATTTTGTATTTTGATTATTACCATTCGGAGTTAAGAAATCAAAATTCGAATGACAGACAGACAGACATGACAGACATAACACTGTAGCCACATTGATTATGATCTTGTTTAAAACTCGATCTAACTGAAGAACTCCTGGATAAACTCGAACGTTTGCAGAATGTTTGCATATGAATTATCATCGGTCTACGCAAGTATGACCATCTGCCTGAATTTAAGTTTCAATTAAAGCGGTTGCCCATACGCAAAAAGAGAATGTTTACTCACTTTTCCGAGATATATACAAAAACTAAGTAATGTAGAATATAGAAAATTTGGTGTAAGGTATAAACTAAGACCTATTATTATTAATTATTACGAGCTGGAAAACTGAATATGACATTCATATTATAAAAGTGAAATTGATAATATAAAATTGTTAATCTTAACACAATCTTAAAAGAGATGCACAATTAACTAGTATTTCCATAATCATAATTGCTTAAAAAGGGTAAGATAGTCAAACCTAATTATAAAAATTAAAAACCAATATTGTGAACAATGAACAATAAAAATTGTGAACAAATGAAGCATTTACACTGACCTACTTGACGTTGGATACGTAATGCCGACATGTTTGGAAATATTATAACATCAGCATTTAATATTGTCGATTGCTTCAGTATAGTAGACATTCTAATGAAAATGCCGCATCCCTACTTAAAGGAGCAGCATCCTTTTAATGCTTCTATTGACGTTATTCAGGGCAACTTGAAATGCACGGGTTCGCCAAGAATAGAACGCAGCGTTGGCCGGGTTGGGGTGGAAATAGGGGAGAGGGGTGAAGTCTGGGGGATGTACTATGTTACCAAGTGGCTGATCGCGGGGGTGAAGAGGGTGAACAGGCGCGGTGGGTCAAGGTCACGGCCCGAGTGGGTCGATACGGATCCCCATCCCCACTCCCCGACCTGAAATCCCGCCCCAAGCCGCTTTCACCCCCACTCCCCACCCCTTTCCCTTGCCCCAACGCTGAAAACCGCTGCTGCCGATGCCGCCGCCATTACTAGGGGCTTTTACGAGCGTGATTGTTCTAAAAATAAGCTACCGTGGAAAATGTGCCGGTTTTGTAACGTTCTTGCGTAATTTGTATTAGACAGTTGTAATTTCCGTCTAATCGGCAGAGTGTTTCTATTTAATCCTTTTTTTCATATTGGGGTGTAAATAATTATGAAGACTTTCAAAAATATTTACATTTTTAAATATACAATACATTAAAAATTTCAAGAATTATTAAAAAAAAAAAAAAAACGCGTGGCACTCGGGGACTGCCGCGGTAAAGCTATTGCATAGCATTTTTAACAACTTATGCAATTATAATTATTTATCTATTTTATTTATTTTAATCAGATAACTGCGCTCTATCGAAACACGTTGAAATTATTCCGAATCATTTGCGGCTGCGTTAGCAAATTATTCGGAATAATAATTTAAACATCTTCCGTTAGAGCGCCACGCACGAATTTTTTATTCGATAAAGCAAAAAAACCGGATTATTCGAAAAAAATCGTAGATCAAAAGATAGATAATTCAATTATCTTTAAAATGGTGAACGTTTCATAATAATTCGCCAGATAGTATTTGCGTAGTAGTCGTTTTTGTGTTCGGTTAGACCTAATTTCACAAATTAATTACACTATGTAATATAAACAAAATCTATAATATTCAAAGCGAAGAATATTAGGAAAATGTTCTTGTTTAACATATATTTTTTTCGAATCGTAGGCAGTACTCGTTTAGACGTAATTATCAGTTTAAAATCATTAATTTTCGTTAAGAAATTTCTCCATTCGGTCGCCGCGCTGGCCTAGGCCCGCGATAAAAGCTATGCAATAGCTTAATAATTAGCCCAAAAATCATTTTATTGCTTCTCAAAATATTTTCCGTGAGCGTTAATAGACTTTCTAACACGTATAAACCCATTTTGATAACATTTATTCCTCTCCTGTGTTGTGACCACGGAAATATGTTTTCTATATTCGTGTCTACCGAATCTATCGCGGACCACGGCATCTTTTGCCCGGCTCTTCACCCGGTATCGGGTAGCCGATTGGTCGTTTCAAGAGCAGTTGCCGTAAGGTTAACTATTTCCGCTCTATAGGAAACCAAGCACTTTCCAGGCTCCATCGGTTATTGGTGGAGTGCACAGTCGATTGGCTGACGCCGCATGGTACGCAAACTGGCCCGCAGGGTTGAGTCCTACCCGGGCTCGCACTTCTGCGTGGAGGCTGCCGGATGGATGTTGACCCGTGAGTTTAGCCGACCCTACGCACATGGGTCTTGGTTGCCTAACTGCAACAGGGCCCATTAGCTTAATTTTTGGAAACAGGAGTTCTACGTTTTTCGTCTTCAAAAAATCGTTTGTTTGTCTGGCCGTATGAGAGCTGAAATTGTCATGGTGCAAGGTGATGCGGTGTTTACTGTTGCTTTTATGGAGTTCGTCAATAACTCCCAGCAAGAAAATGGCCGTGAAAATAATTGACCAAAGCTACAGTAGCCACGTGTCCAGTTTTTCTCAAAAAAGAAACGATCATCAAATTTCGCATCAAAGCGCGCCGCTTTGGTAGGTTTGGGCTCATCTTAAAAGACCCAAATGGTCGTTGCTGCTTTGTTTTAGGGTTGTAGCTGTAAATCCACGTTTCGTCACCTGTTACTATGCTCCACATAAAATTTGATGCACCTTCGTTGAATCTGGTGAACATAGCAACACACACAAATATTATCATAAAAAATGAGCGCCTTGAACTGGTCGATTCCACTGTATTCCTTGGTATCACTTTAGATAAAAAGCTGCAATAGGGCCCACACATTAAAAAAAATTGGCTGACAGGCTAAGGTCTGCGGCATATGCTGTAAAAAAATCGTAATTTAACAGATATAGACACCGCGAGGATAGTTTACTTCAGCTATTTTCACTGCTTGATATCGTATGGCACCTTGCTGTGAGGTCATGCTGCTGACGCTGATAAAATATTTATACTACAGAAACGAGCCATCGGCGCTATTTATAAATTAGGTGCTAGACAATCGTTACGCAGAAAATTGAAAGAAATCAATATTTTGACACTTGCATCTCATTACATCTATGAAAACTTAATGTATGTGCATAGAAATAAAGAACTGTTTTTAAAAAAAACTGATAGGCATGGTGTCAATACTAGAAATAAAAATAAACTTGCTGACCATAAAAGTCGACTCTCCAAAACCACAAAATCATTCAAAGGGCAATGTATACGCTTCTACAATAAAGACCCAGAAAACATGCAAAATTTATCTGTGATACAATTTAAGTCATTTATTAAGAAGAAGCTGTACTCAAAGGTATACTCAATAAAATAAATGATTATCTAGACGACAAAGACTCTTGGAAATAAAATGGTTACCTCGATGATTTATATCACGTTATATGTCACAATAATTTGTTATAATATGTATCACAATAATTTCATTTTAATATCATTTATGTATGTTTCTATGCATTATTGACGTCAAAAAGTTACGATTTCGTACTATTTTGAAAAAAAAACTTATGATTATGATTACACGTGCCGTGTCCCGTTTTTTGAGCCTCATTCAATTGGTGTGGTATCCACCGCGGGCACAGCTTTCTGGCAGGGAAATGAAATGAAATGCTAAGCGGATCGTTGCTGGGATAAGTCAAAAGCTTACGGAGTGAATCTCTAATCTCTTTCTGGTAAAACAAACGAAATCATCTTTAAAATTCCTATTAGATTTTTTTATCTTTTTAAAAAAGTTTCCGTTCTTCCTTAAAAAGGTAGATATTCGACCTGCCGAAAATTTCGCGGAAATTCGGCCAGCCGAATATTTCGCAGAAATTCAACTATTTGATGTTCGGCCGAATAATAAAAAAAACGAGTTAAAAATATCGCAAAACGCTTGCTTTCCACGTTTACCAACGGAAACTACCCTCATTATATGAGTTAGGGAACGCAGCACAAGTTGCTAACCGCAATCTTGACTTTAGCGCAAACATGTTGTATATGTACTAGGTAACAGTAACCTTGCAGTAAGTTTCTTGGCACATTTATTAGGCGTATCTTGTTTGCCAAGGGAGCTCAGTGGCTCAGGTACCCATGTTACAGCGCGGCACGTGGGGGTGTCCCGCTAGGCTATAAACACGTACGCTCTTTCTCAGGCTGCGGCTGGTGAGCATGCATAATTCATGTCGACTCTTGATTTGGCCGTCCGGCCGCGGTTTGCCCAACTTTCCAAACATAGGGAAATTGTGCCGCAACATCGCCATACAGATTAACGAGTAAGTGTTCATTTACCAGATATCGCAATTTAATAATCATAACAACAATACATTTTATTTACAGTTAATAATTACAGAAGTACTTTCACCTCCACAATACGATACATATAAGATATCATGTCTCCCAATTTTACAAGATAGCATCTTTAATAAATATGAGGTAGTTGGTGAAAATCTACCTAGCATCTTACGTGTTAAAGACAGAGGGTTTCTAATGACCACGCTAACTTTTATAATTTACAAAACGCTGGTTTTTGGTGATGCCTATAATCATCTTTCAAGTGCACGGAATACACGTATTTATCAAGACGAAATCTAGCTTCCAGGGAAGTTTCTCTTACTGTTAAGCGATTGTGTGGAACCAACTATGTATTTTTTCACCCCTTTAAATCTTTGTTTTTAAAAATTCCTTTAAATGACGACAATAAAAAATATTCAAAATGTTATATTCTTTGTTCTAACTGATTGATGTACCCCTATTCTTTCTATAATTATATATTTATTTGCATATTATACAATTAGTTATAATATTAACTGTTTACTTTCCAACCTTACAATGAGGTGAATTATTAATGGCCTAATATCGACATATGTCTAATGTTTTAAAGAATGGTAGCCAATTCGATTAGAATTCTTGTCTTTAGCTCAGTTTTTTGTATAGACAGCGCAAAAATGGTGCAGTCTATAAAGAGCTTTTCCAAACACCTCGTGTGTCATTTTTCGTCGCTACTCGTTCTACATCAACCAAAATATTATGTTCGCTCGTAGACATATCGGAGGTCCCGCGAATAAAGACTTTTGTCATTAATTTATTTATTTAGGAAATTCACAATAAAACAAGATTTAAACAGAGGTTTGTTTTTTCTACCCTATATTGTGAAATTTCACAATGGGCGGGTTTATTGACATATGCCAATCTCTCACAACCAACCCTACTAATGTTTATATGTATGTGTGCATGTAACATGTGTGTAAGTGTGTGTCTTGTTATTGCATTTCATCGACAGAGTTAAAAATGCAATTCCGTTAATTTGATCCCAACGGAAAATGGTGACCCAGCCGGGAATCGAACCCGGGACCTTACAATATAAGCGTGTATTTAAAAATATCTTATGTCGCTCTTATATCGCTATTATAATACGATCTACAAAAACCTGACCTATACCTTAATCGACACCGGCTTAGCAAGGGGAAAAATAGTTTCCTTCGCTAAACCGTCTGTTTGTATAACGAGGTCCCTGCGTATATCAGTAGTCTTAGAGAGAATCAACTCTAAAAATTACCAAACGATAGCCTGGTCAAAAAGCTATGTAGTATGACAAAAAAGATTTGGTTAATGCCAAATCCGTATCCCAAGAGGAAAATATTCTGATAGTTGACATTCTCCAGAGAGCGTAATTTTTATTTTTATCAACGAAAATTGTATTGCTGGATTTGACCATTAATTTCAATATTGATATTTTTTTTTCATATATGATTATCTGTTTTTATAACTATCACATTATTGCTTGATAATTTTCAACACACATTATTGCTTGATAAATGATTAGAGACGTTGCTCTCTTTATTTAATTAGTATTTTTATTATTACTTTAATTTCTAATAATTGATGATTCTCACACTAATTTACATATATCAATAATTTAAATTAATGATTATTCTAACTACTGTCACGATAGTTAAGTTTTCTTAATTACGGTATTGAGAATGCTAGACGTATGACGCAACCAAAGGTAGGAATGCTTACCTACTCGAGAAGGATGCAATTGTATTGTAATCTAATATCAACCTTTTAGTCTGAGGTTTCACCCTATTTGCAGTGTAGTGTAGTGAGATCATGCAGCCTTTGTTTTCATATCCTATATTAAGTTATTTAAAATAAGATATTTATTTATTATTTGATTTCTGCTTTTCTTGTTAACTGTAAATGTGATATATTATTATTGTTACATGTTATATGTTCTGGTGGGCGCAATGAATACAGTTTTTAGTGTATCTTAGAATCCCCTGAAATCCGAAGCCGTAACAAAATCCCGGTTAAATATATAAAAAAATCGCTAGATTTTGAAAATCCTCAAAATGTATACTTTTAATTATTTTAGTATTTTCAAAATTATAATTGGGTTACAAAAAAATGAAAACAATAAAAAATCGTGTTTACTTCCGTAGAAACTGGAAATAAGCGTGTGAATCTCTCTCGTGGTCGAATCGTAGTCATATCTGTGACGAATATGCAAGTCTTTGATTAATCTATGTCTCCGAAGAGATATTCCGTGTAATAAAGCACTCGCATGCGAATATAGTGTCTTGGGGGAAATGAGCCTGGCCTCGATTTTCTTATGGCGGGTTTGGGGTGTTTTCTTGCTCGCCTAAACAATGAAAGGGACGCGACATTATAATAATTTATCTACGTATTATTGCTTACTCTACTTGCAAAATGTAATTATTGCTGATACAAAAAATAACACTTAAATCAATACTGAATTAAATGTCGGCGTTGTCATTATGATTCCAATATTGTTTACGTGACGTCAACGGTCACTGGCTGTTCAAATTCCATTTGATTACTAGAAATCTATTACTAGAAATGCAGGTTTGCTGGTGACCTGCATGAAACTAGAAAAAAATCTGTTGTGTCACCCCAAGACTTTCCCGACAAGTAGCTAAGGACTGATTTCATCTGAATATTAATTTATAAATAAAATCGATGAGCGCCCTCTCTCGGCCGGCGGTCGAACCCGGCTGGGTTCTATTGCGACGGCGGCCCGGTTCGTTTCTCAACTAGCCTCGGGAGGCTAGGGGTTGATATTGGATTTAAAATGTGTGGCTTAATTTACATATTATTAATGCAGCTTGTATATGAGATATTTCAATCAACATTTCGATACAGCCCAAAAAGGCATCTGTTTACCAAATTTCCAGTCTCTAAGTCCAATATTTTAAGGATGATATATGACTAGTGCGCCCCTTGGTGAACCGATTTCAACCACTATCTTTGCAACTCTTGCCATGACTAAATGATACCTTTATGCAAAATTTCACCTAATCGGTTTAAGCGTAAAATGCAAAATGTATTTAGATTATACATATTTTCATATACTTGTTCTTACGTGCGTAATAAAATATATTTCCATATTAATCAATAAAGTATTTAATTCGCCCTTCTGTCCTCTATACTTAACTTAAGCGGCCATACTTATGTAAGTCGGTTCTAATAATCATTATAAAGATGCAATTTCTACCGAGACTAAATCTGTCGTCCTCCTCCTTAATTGATTCCAATCCTAGGAAGTGCATCTACATTTCGAGGAGGATCCTAGGAACTCTACCTCAAAATTGATAATATTTGTTTGTCCTTAGTATGTCCTTCTGGTGGCTAAAAAGCACTTGATATGCAGTGTCGGTCGTGTTATAAGAGGTGGTAGAAGCGATGACGCCGGCAAAAGCCTTCGTCGGACGCTTGGCCAGGCGGCGATTTGCCTTGCGGCTTTGCGAAAATGCCGCTAAGGCAAAACGTGTACGTTGCAACGACTTAGCAAAACTAAAGTTAGGCCTATGCATGACTAGGGAGCTAATGGGCCATTGCTGAGTTGGCCACGAAGACCCATTTGTTCAGGGTTGGTAACACCCATGGATCAACACCCATCCGGCGGCCTCCACGCATGAAGTGCGAGCCAGGGTAGGACTCTGGCCTTGGGGCTAGTTTCCCCTAGGAGTGAATATTCTGGCGCTCCTGGACGGTCTGCGCACCGTGCGGCGTGAGCCAATCGATTGTGCATTCTGACGAACAGTTGGAGGAGTTTTGAAGCAGTACTGTTTCCTATAGAGCTGGGGTGGTTGCTGACCTTACTGCGACTGCTCTTTAAACGACCATCGGCTACCCGATCCCGAGTGAACAGCCGGGCAAAGGATGCCGTTGTCCGCGATAGATTCGGTTTACACCGTTTCACCGCTTCGTAAAGGAGAGGACCGCGCAAGCGACTTCGAACTTGTAACCAGTCGAGAGACCGGATCAATCTGGTCGCACCTGGAAGTAAGGGCGTGAGTGTCAGCCCGCTGGGTAACATACCTGGTTATCTCGTGGATAATACGTTGGCCTTTTACGGGCATGTGGCGGAGCTTAACGGTGGACTGTTTTGTACTAAGTCTTCTGCGTTCACTTCAGGGGAGAAAGAACGACCAATTGTTAAAACTTCCTGAGGTGATGGGTTCGCTTGTTGTGGTTGACAGCTCTAGTTGTGCATGACTGACCAACGTAAATACGTCACCTGAAATTTGGTGACTTGTTTAGTTGAGTTAGGGCAGCGTGCGCGCTAGAAAATTACGTCGTCCAGATTTTGTTGGACTGGCCCTATTGTTATTAATATTATTTCTAATTAGAATTATAGATGGTATGTTTCTGTAGGTGGTTCGCTCGAAAATAAATATTTAATTAAGTGTTTTTGAATATGTTTATCATAAATATGTAGGCAGCTGCTAAATGGCATTCTTTTATAGTGTTATATTTTTCAATATTTGAAAAGTAATATTATTCTATTTATTCTATACTAGCTGCGCCCCGCTGTTTCTCCCGCGTGGTGATGGAAAATTGTGATAATGATGATAGAAAAGTATATATCTTTATAAATTATAGCCTATATGTTATTCTGATGTGTAAGCTATATTATTGTAAAGTTTCATCAAAATCCATTCAGTAGTTTTTGCGTGAAAGAGTAACTAACATCCATACATACATTCATACAAACATTCGCGTTTATAATAGTAGTAGGATGACTACTATATCTGGTCGTTTTGCCATATTTCATAGACGCATCAAAATCTGGCAAATTTTTATCACGAAGCTAAAAGATATGTAGGTAGGTTCATTATGATATACGACCATCCATATAAGAATAAGAATAAGAATAAGAATAAGAATAAATTTATTTTCTTAAGTAATTTTCCAAAAACATTATTCACAAAGTCTGCCTAACTAGGCCGAAGCCCGTACCAAGGTAGACTCGACTAGGTCACTTGTACGTTTTATATTTTGCGCACACTCTGTTAGAGTCGTTCTCCTCTGTTAGAGTCGTTCTCATCGCACTCACAACGTAAATTACATTTTTATTATGGCAGTGTATATGTATATGAAATGTATATTTATTATTGCAGTGTATATGTATGTATATAATGTATAACTTAGTGACAATGTTAACAATCAAAAGATGTCTTATTCATGGAGGAAAAGCTCAATTTTATAACTGAGTCGAGTGTATAATACCCATCTTTTGGTTTTTAATATCGTGTGTCACTTGTCTCAATAGTATGACGTCAGTGGGCTTTTAAAATGCTGGTAGGCAAGGACGCTGGCGAGAAGCCATCTGCAGCAACTAGACCTTGAAATGAATGAAGTATTCCGTCGAAGCAAGCTGAAAATAATTCAGTGCTTGAAAGTTTTCTTTGTGATTTCAGAATTATGCTGCCTGCCGACATATTGCGGTCTATTATTATCACTGAATGATAAATACCGTAACTGGTTTCGTCTATTCCTGTATGGAAAAACATCCTTGCACGTCCGGCGGCGGCTATGCGAGTCGAACGAGCTAATTGGCCGCGCTACGGTAAGAGCAAGGCTGGAGCGACATCGAAAAACGCAAGCGCAATCTTTATTAAATACGTCAGCGTTGCATAAGCAATGTTAACCCTTGGAGTAAATGGGTATTTTCATGGATGCATCTGTCTCTTTTGCAGGATTTTCGGCGACATCGACCTTAAAGTACTATAACTACGAAACTACTACACCAATCATAAAAAGAACAACTGCACAATGATTGCATTGAAATTTCGAATATAGAATATTAAATTATCATTTTGTAAAACAATTAGATAATTATGAATAAATATGAGAACGTCAAAGAAGTGAAAAAAACGCGGAACCAGATCTGGTCGTATCATACTCAACGGATAATTGTTTCAGAACCAGATTTGGTCGTATCATACTCAAGGGGTTAACACTAAATCGACGTGGCTTAGGCGCAGTGGTGTAGTCGCAATCGGATCGGAGTGACTCGTTTTGAAACGGAGGAGAAAGGAGGGGGGGGGGGGGGTACATGACACAGGGGAGTCGCGATGCTAGTATATAAAATATAATGTTAGATTATTTTGGTGTGGCAAATCCTGTGCCCACAAAGAGTTAAGTATATATTTCTTCCTATCCTCTTTATTTTATTTGTCATACTCTTTATATAGGTTAAGTTATGTAGTCTACTCGCAAATAATGTTCATATAATAGTATAGGTTAGCTCTAAAATATTTGCATGCAGGCAATAAGCTCGCCTTTTCTTAAGAATAAAGCGTTTTATTGTTATTATTATTATTATTAAAATAGTTTAGTGGTTTCCCATTGCCTGCTGCATCAGAACTTTCGTAGAGTATTTGGCTCTCCAGGCCACTGAAGCCTAGTCCAGATATTTGCCCTACTGGATGTTAGGTTTTACCGCCTAAGCTTGGTCGTTATTGCCACGTTTGCTGTCTAGCAGAGAACACAGCGACGACCCCTGGGTCGCCGTCGCCAGCTATTGTAGGTGAGGATGCAAGCAGGTGAGGGTGAGGGTGAGGATGCATTCGGGACGCGTCCTGTGTCAACCGCGAGTGAATCCAGACTGCATAATTGCCTTTTATTCACTATATTTAATAATTATTATTGATTTTTTTTTAAAATACGCTGTCACTATGAATTTAAATTTGTAATTTAAATACATGAAATTATAATAAATTAAATATCATGAATATTCCTATTTAAATTTCAGAATATCCCTATTTAAAATTCAGCGTGCGCGCTAGAAAATTACGTCGTCCAGATTTTGTTGGACTGGCCCTATTGTTATTAATATTATTTCTAATTAGAATTATAGATGGTATGTTTCTGTAGGTGGTTCGCTCGAAAATAAATATTTAATTAAGTGTTTTTGAATATGTTTATCATAAATATGTAGGCAGCTGCTAAATGGCATTCTTTTATAGTGTTATATTTTTCAATATTTGAAAAGTAATATTATTCTATTTATTCTATACTAGCTGCGCCCCGCTGTTTCTCCCGCGTGGTGATGGAAAATTGTGATAATGATGATAGAAAACTATATATCTTTATAAATTATAGCCTATGTGTTATTCTGATGTGTAAGCTATATTATTGTAAAGTTTCATCAAAATCCATTCAGTAGTTTTTGCGTGAAAGAGTAACTAACATCCATACGTACATTCATACAAACATTCGCGTTTATAATAGTAGTAGGATGACTACTATATCTGGTCGTTTTGCCATATTTCATAGACGCATCAAAATCTTGCAAATTTTTATCACGAAGCTAAAAGATATGTAGGTAGGTTCATTATGATATACGACCATCCATATAAGAATAAGAATAAGAATAAGAATAAGAATAAATTTATTTTCTTAAGTAATTTTCCAAAAACATTATTCACAAAGTCTGCCTAACTAGGCCGAAGCCCGTACCAAGGTAGACTCGACTAGGTCACTTGTACGTTTTATATTGTGCGCACACTCTGTTAGAGTCGTTCTCCTCTGTTAGAGTCGTTCTCATCGCACTCACAACGTAAATTACATTTTTATTATGGCAGTGTATATGTATATGAAATGTATATTTATTATTGCAGTGTATATGTATGTATATAATGTATAACTTGTTATGCTGCCTGCCGACATATTGCGGTCTATTATTATCACTGAATGATAAATACCGTAACTGGTTTCGTCTATTCCTGTATGGAAAAACATCCTTGCACGTCCGGCGGCGGCGATGCGAGTCGAACGAGCTAATTGGCCGCGCTACGGTAAGAGCAAGGCTGGAGCGACATCGAAAAACGCAAGCGCAATCTTTATTAAATACGTCAGCGTTGCATAAGCAATGTTAACACTAAATCGACGTGGCTTAGGCGCAGTGGTGTAGTCGCAATCGGATCGGAGTGACTCGTTTTGAAACGGAGGAGAAAGGAGGGGGGGGGGGGGGGGGGTACATGACACAGGGGAGTCGCGATGCTAGTATATAAAATATAATGTTAGATTATTTTGGTGTGGCAAATCCTGTGCCCACAAAGAGTTAAGTATATATTTCTTCCTATCCTCTTTATTTTATTTGTCATACTCTTTATATAGGTTAAGTTATGTAGTCTACTAGCAAATAATGTTCATATAATAGTATAGGTTAGCTCTAAAATATTTGCATGCAGGCAATAAGCTCGCCTTTTCTTAAGAATAAAGCGTTTTATTGTTATTATTATTATTATTAAAATAGTTTAGTGGTTTCCCATTGCCTGCTGCATCAGAACTTTCGTAGAGTATTTGGCTCTCCAGGCCACTGAAGCCTAGTCCAGATATTTGCCCTACTGGATGTTAGGTTTTACCGCCTAAGCTTGGTCGTTATTGCCACGTTTGCTGTCTAGCAGAGAACACAGCGACGACCCCTGGGTCGCCGTCGCCAGCTATTGTAGGTGAGGATGCAAGCAGGTGAGGGTGAGGGTGAGGATGCATTCGGGACGCGTCCTGTGTCAACCGCGAGTGAATCCAGACTGCATAATTGCCTTTTATTCACTATATTTAATAATTATTATTGTTTTTTTTTTAAATACGCTGTCACTATGAATTTAAATTTGTAATTTAAATACATGAAATTATAATAAATTAAATATCATGAATATTCCTATTTAAAATTCAGAATATTTCCGAAAAATCATTTGTTTTTGTGGCTTTATGAATATTTTTGTTGTAGCTTGCCAGCGGCTGCATGTATAAAATATTTCTCCGAACTGGGAGTAGCTACGACAGCAAGCAAACATGCAATTTATTCCTGTCATTAATATTAACTTTTTGGGTACTTTGCTAGTAGGCTGGGGGCGCTTCGAAATCTACATAAATTTCTCGTTGAGAAATCAACCCCTTTAAAATTTATAATTGTGCCATCATTTCTCAGTCCATAATTCGTAAATTATGGCGAAACAGCTAGGTGTTGATGCTGCCTATGTAGCTATAAAACATCTTCGAGCTTGGTTTCATAGGGCGTTGAAAACTTCTTGACTTACGTTTGTTGTTTATTTTCTGATATGATAGCAGATAGGAGGTCTGTTTTATGATAGGAGATAGGAGGTAAAGAGCCTCTGGTAAAACGTCCACCAGCAAAATAAGTATCTTTGGAGAGTTTTTTCTATGGCCATGAAACGTTTTTATTAAAAAAATATATTAACAAGGTAGAGTCATGGTCATTTATTTATATTATACAATATAAGTCTATGAAACTCGATACATTAAAAAAATAATTTTGTAAAATAATCCATATACAATAAAGTAAATAAAAAAGGGCCAAATATACTGTCTCTATACTAATTAATAATTTGTCATTCGATAAGTTCTTCTACATTTTAAAATGTATTTTGTATCAGAAAAGTCATCAACCTGATTCTAAACACATTACTAGTTGGAGCTTCCTTAATAATTTCGACAAGCTTAAAGTACATTTTTGGCACAGCAACATCAGCAAATCTCCCTGACTTCTACAGGAAGTGGTCCATCAATATGCGCAGATGGTTACAAGACCGCGTCAAATAGTCAAGGCGTCCGTCATTTATTTGAAAATTTGAGAGATTATTCTTCGCATGCATTTCTACCTCCAGTATATACATAAACGATATGGTTAATGTTTTCAGATTTTGGGAGAGTTTTCTGGGGGAGGCGTATACCGGAAATATATAATTCGCAAGACCTGTTTCTGCATGACTAGAATGCGATCTCTGTCAGCAGCACATCCCCACAGCTCTTAGCCATACGATAGTAGAGTGCAAACCCTACGCCAAGTATGTGTATGACTATCTATTTATCTAAGTAAGTATTAATAACTAATTCTTGGGAGGGAATTACGGATCAAAATGACCCTGCATTAAGAAAATAATGTTTTTTCAGAAGAAGGAAAAGAACCCGAAAAAAAGGTATGTACTCCAAGTAAGGAATTTAAAAAGGCAGCAACGTTTATTTATTTTTTAAATGTATTTATTCAAGAATTAATTACTATAAAACATTGATTTTGCTTACAAAAATAACAGGAACCGAATGGCAAAACCTAAACCTTTTGTTTATTTGATTCTGTCACCCAACTGGGAATAGCCCGTTCTAGGGTGGACAGGACTCTGATATTACAATAAATTATGTAAAAGTTTTAGTAAAATGCTTTTAGAACAAGATAAGATAAGACAAATTAAGATATGCATTCATGTGAAAGTCGCATATACGAGTATGTATAAATACATTTACAATCTGCTAAAAGTACCACCGTGTTTTTTAAATATTAAAGCTCCAACTTTTTACTGGTTTTTCTACAAAATATTTTGGTACAATTTTAATGTAAATTTGATGCGGTTGCATAAAATCAGGGACAGTCATAATATAAATACAATAAATACGTGTGGCACTCGGGGACTGCCGCGGTAAAGCTATTGCATAGCATTTTTAACAGCTTATGCAATTATATTTATTTATTTATTTTATTATTTCTGATATCAGATAACTGCGCTCTATCGGAAAACGTTGTTTATCGATAGAGCGCATCATTTGCGGCTGCGAAAGTAAATGATTCGGAATAATTTAAACGTCTTCCGATAGAGCGCCGCGCACGAATGTTTTATTCGATAAAGCAAATAAACCGGATTATTAAAAAAAATCGTAGATAAAAAGATAGATAATTAAATTATCTTTAAAATGGTGCAGGTTTCATAATAATACGCCAGATAGTATTTGCGTAGTAGTCGTTTTTGTGTTCGGTTAGACCTAATTTCACAAATTAATTACACTATATAATATAAACAAAATCTAAAATATTCAAAGCTAAGAATATTAGGAAAATGTTCTTGTTTAACATATATTTTTTCCAAATCGTAAGCAGTACTCCTTTAGACGTAATTATCAGTTTAAATCATTAATTTTCGTTAAGAAATTTCTTCATTCGGTCGCCGCGCTGGCCTAGGCCCGCGATAAAAGCTATGCAATAGCTTAAAAAGTAGTAATTTTTTATTTCCCAAGTTCCGATTAAAAATACTGAAACTTCTTGTATGTCACAAGGTATACATTTCTACAGCAGAATTCCAATAAAAATAGATCCAATAAATTTGCAGCAGAAATAATTCGACCTTTGTCTACCATGTAACATTGCACCCAAAAAGTTTGACCTTCAGACGTACACATAAAGTGAAATATCATCTAAAGGGTCGACTACACAGACAGTCTTACGTTCAGGTGACCTTTATCAGTATGTAAGTCGAGCAGCCGGTTACAAGCATGAGCTTACGCCACTTTCCGAGCAAATATTTGCTTCCCTACTGCGAGATTTTAATCTAGGACCTTCTGTGTCGAGTCTAGGCCCAACGGTACACAAACAACCGCCCGTTTGCTGTTTGCGCAGTATGTTGAATTAATTCGATTTGTGTATTACCTAGGACGGTTACATAAACCTAAAATTGAATGCATATATCACGAATTTAAATTACCATAGTGCTTTCCAAAGTCGCTTCAAAATATGTGCATTACGTTTAAAATTGGACTTTCATGTGTTTTTTTCCTGTGATGAGGTCATGATGATAACTTCTCCATTGATGAGGTCGTGGTATATTATTACAGGTGTACCTACCTAATGACTGTGAGCAGTGCATAAAGAGAAAGCCGATTCGCTAAGGCTACAAATTAGAGGGAGCTGATAAAGTGTTCGGATAAATCATGCGGTTCCAGCTATACCATGGTGCAAACACTATTTCAGACGTCAAACATCGATCTCTTGGTTTAGGTGCCAGCGTTGTTCTCAATTTTGACGATGCACATACGGGTATTTGGTTGTTCTAACTAACCAAACGCATTTTTGTAGTGTATTTGTTTAGGAATGCATTTTAAAATTAAATAATAATGTTATGAGTACGTCATTGGAAGTATATATGAGGAAAAAGGTCACAGATAAGACCTGACCTATTTTCAACATCCTTTATTTTAAGATTTATTACAAAATATGCTATTTTCTATATCATAGTTTTGTATTTCTATATCTCTATGTTCACCGACCTGCAGGTTAAACTGCTCAATTTGAATATGACTATGACTTGAATTTTGAAACGAAATAATCGGCGTAATTTATAAAAAGTTAAAAAAAGGTTAAAAATCTTCCAAAAAGATCAAAATTAAAAGTTAAAATTTGCAACATAGACTAATAAGGGGTTAAATCAATAAATACAATAAAAAGTTAAAAAAATATATTTAAAAAAAGTACAAACGTCAAACAAATACCAAAACTATTATAGTGATATGTGCCCTGCGAGCCCGGGCTAAACGTTGAAATTTATAACATAGTATTCTGTGGAATCAAGTAAGTAATTAATAAAAAGTCCAAAAATTTTCAAAAATGTTCACACGAATATACACACAATTAAAAACATGTTGCAAAAAACATTGTTGAGTACGGATTTTAAACAATCCGGATCTCGAAAGCCGCCTGTTTGCGCGACTGTTTTTAGAATATCTATTACTATTTAGCCTTGTTTATATATTCTAATAAAAACGATTTCCTGGAAGCACCGGGAAGTACAAGAAATACCTTCGTTTTTTTATTATTTTTACCCAAATTTAAGCCGTGTAAAATGGCTTTTTGTGTGCTTTGTAACTTTGTCAAAAAAGAGAATCGCCACAAAAAGGAGGTCAGTGGATCGTTCGATGACAAGATGGATAAAAAGTCAAATAAACTGTGGCTTTGGGACGATGATAGATAATGGGTTAGATATGTATATGCGCGTGTAACACGTGTGTATATGTGTGTGACTTATTATTGCATTCGATCAAAAGAATTGTTTTTTGTTTTTCGTTTTGGAAATGGTCAATTTCAATTTAAATGTTCAATTTGAAATGCGTTTTTCCTCTGTAAAGGAAATTTTCAGTTTACATCAAATAAATCTAAAATCACCCCCTTCTAACTTCAAAAGAATATATTCAGAACAAAATAAAGCCCATTCTTCAGTTAAGTGGTTTCTTTTATCGCATAAGTACTCAAACTCAATGAATCGGCGTTCTATTATAACCGGAATATCGGCAAAAGAGCGATATCCGCTAGAGAGAAATAATCAAGAAACCGTCATAATTTCCTCGGTCTTGTGAAAACATTTTGCTACATCGAGCGTAAGAGAAATCCCATTACCAATAAGCCAATACCAATGCCAAAGCGTCTCGAGCGGAGGCATTCATGGTAAGATGAGCGGCGAAGAAAATGTGAGGTCGCTCAGAAAGTTATGAAAAATAAAAAAAATCGGTTGTATCACCCCAAGACTTTCCCGGCAAGTAGCCAAGAACTGTTTTATCTGAACACCCCCCCCCCTCCCTCTTCGATAGCCAATGTGTTTTTGTCCGAAACATTATACATTTTTTTTCAAATTATTTATTGAGTTCAAATTATGAGTAGATTCAATATACAAAAGTCCTAGTCCAACTAGGCTGCCGCCTGTTCCAAGGTAGACAGTTTATTTTAAATATCCTAAGAAATCTATAATATTATATTTATATAAATAAACAAAATCATACTTAATGTAACAGAAATATCTTAATTACCTAATTAAAAATTCGTAAGAAAATGTCATGAAAATTGTCAATAACCTATTATTTTATTTTAAAACATGATAAAAAAATATATATATTTATATATTAATAATTATTAATACGTAGTAATAATATACAAAATAAATTTACAAAAATTATAATAAAATTATATTTAGAAACCATCAATTTATATTACTACATATGCTATTATGTTTTTATTACAAAGATTCATTTATTTTATAAGGTGTTCAATATCTGCATTTGTAAAATTTAAGAGGTAGGCACTCAATCTATATATCCTGAGTACTTGGGTAACTCTTTAAGCACTCTAGTAACCCAGGGACAAAGAAGAATTTCGGAAGAAGATTATTTTAGTACTATACTTTATGCATCCTGAGTACTTGTTCTACCTTCTTCAAAGTTAAAGTACTCTAGATAAAACGAGGGAAGGAACCCATGGAAGAAGAATAATATCGGAGGAAGAAAAACATTTTCGCCCGAGACTTTATACTTCTTGAATAGTTGGGTATCTGTTAAAGTACTCTTGATAAGTTAGGATAGGAGCCCGCAGACGAAGAAGAATATCGGAAGAAAAATAATATTTTAGTACAAAACGTTACGCATCCTGAGTACTTGGTCTATCTTCTTCGAAGTATAAGTAGTAAGCACTCTACATAAGGCGGCATAGGAACCCAGGGTAGGAAGAAGAAGAATATTTTCGTCAGAAACTCGGCGTGCTAAACAAAGGCAATCTCTACAAAATCTAAACAAACTAAACTCTGGTGAACCGATTTCAACTACAATGTTTTCAACCCTTGCAATGACCGAATGATGCCTGGATGCCAAATTTCAACTCAATCGGATGAAGCGTTTGGGCGCTATCTTGGAGGTATACACAGAGACACACAGCCATACATGCAGACACACATAAGTTCAATCACAATACTTTCCCTGCCAGGAAAGTTAGTTAGCCATTTTTTTCAACTCTTGCCATGACCAAATGATGGCTGCATGCCCATTTTTGATGGGATACCCACCCCAAACCCCTTTCACCCCTCCCTCCCGTCCCTTCCACCCCCCTCCCCCTTTGGCTTCTTTAACTTTTATGCATCTATTTCCGTAATACAACCACGAGAAGAAAATCGCCTACAATACTATAACACTTAAACCTATTCGATCAAAATGTAATCGCAATGCGGATTTAACGACCACTTCGGCTTGATCGTAAATCGAGCGGTCGTAATATCTAACTAAAACAGATTAGTTTGCAATACAATATTATATATCGACCGTTAGATTAAATGCGCAGATATTTTTAACACTCTTTACATCGACATCACAGTTCTAACAAGTTTTGATTCTAAGGGGCCGTCCACATATTACTAATCACGTTTTTGGGGATTTTTCAACCCCCCTCCCCCATGTCACCAGACGTAATCAGCCGCCTGACCCCCTCCCCCCAAGATTAATTAATAAACCGAATTTGCGGAAAATGTAAAGAATTTTGAACCCAGCGTTTGTAAAGTGTTTGTAGACTCTTCTACAATGAGGCATAGCGCCGAATCATTCGTGCACTTTTTGTATTTATTTTTACTGCCCCCACTCCTCGACGGCCGGCCGTTGTGCCTCCGGTCACGAGAGGAGTGAAAACGCTTGGGCGTATGTACTGAGAAGCTCCATGTGTAAATCCGCCATAGTTGATGCACCACACGACCACGTTATTCTTTCCGCGATGGAGTTGGAGCGTGCAGCGGCGCGCTAGGACAGAGTTGCAGCCGTGCCGCCGCGACGCAGAGCGGCCACCGGCTTGCCAGCGCGCCCAGGAACAGGCCCGACCGCCCGGGCGACTCAACCGCATAGGCGTGAACTATCTACGCACATCGCGCGAAGCGGTATCTTCGTCGCCGCACCGCGCTATTTCCGTGCAGGTTTAGACCAAAAAAAAATGCAATGCGGTGACCAAAGTTGATTACGTAATCAGGACGGGCACCCCCTCACCCTCCCCACGTAATCAAGCGTAAGCCTCAGCTCCAACCCCCTCTCTCCCTCTGTGATTACGTAATAGGTGGACGGAACCTAAAATAAGGCGGAACATCTAAAAATATCACTATTAATTGGCAAAATATACAAGTCGATTATGCTCTAAATTTTAGTGTATGTTAGATAATTATCTTAACCCTTTATATTATTATCTTAACCCTTCGAGAACTATAAGGTTTGCGGTAGAGTATGGTTTTTTATACTCAAAACTGATAAAGGGCGATGTAGATAACATATATTATGTCGTTTTATATGAAAATTGCTTCAATAGCTTTTTTATAAATTGATGGGACATAGGTGTCTCTAAGGTCTATAAAGATGCAAAGTTACAACTTTTTCCAAATTTTGATTCTTTTATTATTTAACTCAGAAATTATACGTACTTAAAACGTAGCAAACAAACAAAATTCGCTATTAATATTTTTTTATTTACTTAAAATCACCAGAGTTCTTTGGTTATAGCGATATTAAAACAAAATGGTATATTTTGTAAATAATATTCTTTTTCTGATGTCTGATGTCTCAATAACATGGAAAAAATGTTTTTTTTCGTATATATAACGTTTTCCATAATTTAATATGTTTTGAAGTTATGGGGCATATATGTCCCATGGTCCTTAAAGGGTTAACTGGAGTTAAAAAGTTTCTCACTCAAGATTTCCATCTATTTTTTCAAGATTTATCTTTAAAACAAATTTTGGATTTAGACATACCTACCCAACTCTTTGGAATTGAGGTGTCGATATGAATCTATAGCAATTTACAAAGATGAAAAATATGAATTCTTAGAATGTTTTGTCGTAGCGCCGTTGAATTATTTTTGGCGTTCTCTACTAAAACTATCCAAAGGCCTTACTTAGTAGAAGTGAACACAGGGCCGGATCTAGCTAAACTCTAGCTTGGTCGCACTGTGTAAAAGTGGAAAAACACCTATTTGAGGAAACCATATCATAATTCTCATGCCTTTGCGCATTAGAGAAAACCTTAAATAAATCTATCATGATGATCATGATAGTATTGAGGGATAGACGATCACACGGCCACCCGCACTTAGCCGTACTTTTAAGGCCGACGTTTCTTGCCCCGTCTTATATAGCTATTGGCCCCCCTGTCCATATTACAGATCCTTCAACCAGCTCACCTGGAAGACCAGAATTCGAAGAATTTACGACGGACGTTGGCCGCACATATCGGCCATAGTACTTGAAGGGGTCTACTACAACGGGCGAACCTGTCACCCCAGGAAGTTTTTACGATATCTCCGTTTGGATTTATTAAAACAACGCGCGCGGCATCCACCAAATTTGAATTTGCCCGTACAATGAAACGAAAATACGCCCTATCTGTCTTTATGTTTACCACCGTCGCCACCTAACCGACGTACATTTTAGTAGCGTTCATGACTGACAATAATTTACATGTTTATATTTATATTTATATTGGTGGTATAACTCGGCGTTGCCCGTGTTATATCCTTCCTCAAATACCTACGTATACCAATTTTCGGGGGTTAAATCCCAACTTACAACCCTCCCCCCACCCTGGATACGTGCATTACACTAGGTACATAAGTCGCGGATTCTCCCTAATTATAATTTTTTTTTCGACTTTATTATTTACTCAAAAAAAAATCGGGTGGGACCTTTCCTATAATATCTTACAATTAACCTACTAGGAGGCTTACGGATGGGTGCTGACCCATGAGTTGGGCCGACCCTAAACACAACGGGTCATAATAGCCTAATTAAACTTGGCCCATTAGCTACCTAATGCCATCAGTCCTTTATTAAAAAAAAGTTCAAAAGCAATGTTATTATATACAACCCAATAATTTGTTATTAGTTTCACCGGAAATGCTATCAGAGCCATCTGCATGTCGCCGGCGTAGAAATGTTGACAAAACCGACTATGGCATAAATCAGTCTATTGCCCTGTACAATCAATGATAATGCGTAATTTAAAAGAATGCATTGCGTCATCCGAAATATTTTTCATATTTTTAAAATGTTGTTTGTTGTATTAAATCTTTATCTGCTTAGCAAATCCCCTCCGTTCGGCCGTCCCCTGAGCTCGGTTTCTTGGATTTTTGACCTGCTTCTCCCTAGATCCGTCCCTGTAGACGGTTCTACCTACACGTATAAGTAGAAAGATCTGATAGCGAGCGCAGCGCGATAGAAGCGTCGTTATAAGCCAAGTTTAAAGGTCAACCGTTCCGCATTAGCAAATTATATTGCCGAGTTACTGTTATAGCCTGGTAGCTGAGGGAGGGTGCAGTTATAGACCTGGAAATTACAACGGAGTGTTGCTAATTGCTTGCTATAAAATATAAAGCTTTTATTATATAAAGTGTTAATCGGTAGCTTCAGTAAACTAGGACACTTCGCTATATTTTCAGGATTTAAGCATTTACCGTACCGTCGGAAATCCAAGTAGTGAATTTAAATTATATTGACTAAAATGTAAGTAATATAAACAAAAACAACGCTATTAAGATCTAAAAATATACAGTGGTTATACATATTATAAGCACATATATAAATATGTGCTTATAATATGCATACGTATACATATCATTTATATATATTATATTATACTTATATTTACTTAAATCCTAATACATACATAAATAAATACGCGATGTGTGTGTATGTAGGGTTTGGTCTATGATTATTGGTGTATTTTTGTGTTGGAGAGGGTGTTTGTGCGTGTGCGTATCTTCAGTGTGTATGTCCATGTGAGTGCATGTAGGAATGCGGGATGCTAACTCAATTCAATAAGATTTTATTAGACTTGATTTTTATTCAGATTTCAGATTAGATTTAATATTTACCTTATATAACTAGAGTATATCCCACAATTTAAGTGTTAAGGTAAGGTAAGGTAAGGCAGTCTTTAATTTATTATTTAGTGATATTAGGTCTTTAGTTTATTATTGCAATGTTTATTTTTGTGTAGATACATAATATTGCTTTTAGTGTATTAATTTTCTTATTTTCAAACAGCGTATTGGTTTATATATAGTCTATAAGGTTGCTTGGAAAAATAACAATGGAAATGATAATGTAATGAAACGGTTGAGTTTACTGAGTGTATAGCTGTCAGGTGCAAGACCTGTAGTTAATAAAGTTAGGAGTAACGTGCCTTTCCTGCAATAGATACATCCATTGTTGCGTTTGTCGTCCTGACCCGTTTCAGCGAAATCACTTGAAAATGAAATGTTTTAACAGTAATAACAATGGATTTTATCCATTTCTATTTCGGTCGTTTCCCTCTGGAAAGCGATTACAGTCAACCTCTCGAGGATATCGTAGACGACGACCGAAGTAGGTCAGGATGGAGCGCTTTTATAAGGGAATTAAACCGTGCTGTTAAATGTATAACTATTCCTTATAACTAAATGTATATTTGTATAACGAAATGTTCATACGTTTAGTTATACTAAATACATTTAGTTAAACTAAATATATTTAGTTATACTAAAATGTATAACTAAATATATATTTTAAGTTCTAAGATGTACGACTGTGATTTGATAATATTATTACACAAGAAGCTTAAATTTACATTCCCATACCGGAGAAACTGTTCTCACGGGCCCAAATGGGCTACATAATGGATTAGAAATACGTATAGTCAGTGAAGGCCATAAAGGAATTATATATGGATTTAAACAAAAGATTATAACGAGTGTACCGACTGTTCAAAAGTTAGCCCTTGGTAATGCACACATTGCTCCTAATGCTGGGGGCTAACGGGCTGGGGGCTAACGGGCCCATGATGAGGTGGCCACGATGACCCATGTGTTCAGGGTCGGTCACACTCACGGGTCAACACCCATCCGACGGCCTCCCCACATGGGGTGCGAATCCTGGGTAGGACACTGGGTCAACCAGTCTCCCCTGGGAATCAAACCTCTGGCGCCCCTGGACGGTCTGCACACCGTGCGGCGCAAGCCTATCGATTGTGCTCTCCGACTAACAGTCGGGGGAGTCTGGGAACTGTATTGTTTCCTACAGAGCGGGGGTGGTTGTCTACCTTACGGCGACTGCTCTTGAAATGACCATTGGCCATCCGATCCCGGTTCAGAGTCGGGCAAAGGACGCCTTGGTCCGCGATAGATTCGGTGCACACCGTTTCACCGCTTCGTAAGGGAGAGGACCGCGCAAGCGACCTCGAACTCGGAACCAATCGAGAGACCGGAGAAATCTGGTCACAATTGGAAGTGAGGGCGCGAGTATCTCGAGCCCGCCGGGTTTATTCCTGGCTAACTCGCGGTAAGGCGTTGGACTCTCACGGGTTGTGACGTAGCTGGACGTAGAATTGTACTGTCCAAAGTCTTCTACGTTCATTGCAGGGCGACAGAACGACTAATCGTTAAAACGTCCAGTGGTGACGGGCTCGCCCATTGTAGTCGACACCGCAAGATGCTCCTAATGCTTCCACCATAGTGGAATACACTTCTGATTACATTACGCACAATGTTTTCTCTTGATTCGAATCGTCCCCTTTTAACGCCATTTTAAACTGGGGAAATGATCAAAAATCACACGGACGCATTTGTAGCGAGTATAAGAACCACTGAATCGCCGGGAATACTGGATCTCGCATGACCAAAGTCCACACTTGGCCAATGATATTGTCATTTCGGTTTGCTGAGGGCCCACCGGGACGTGGTTCGCTGTTCACTGATGTGTGGCCGTCTTTGACGCATGCTGGATCTTAGAATGGTTTCCAATTGGGTATTGTCAAGCTTTAGGTAAAATTTGATACCCCCAATTGCTAATAAGTTTTTCCATCCTTGACAATCCGACGGAGGCTCTTTTATAAACCCATTTCCAGCGACTGATGCTTTCAGCAGGCGTGAAAAAAATACGCATGCGCTTGTCTCCGATACATTTCCATGCATCGATGGTTAGATACTTCCCGTGGTTTGCGACATACTTCCCGTGGTTTGCGAAAAAAGTATATATTTTTGAAAATTTTTCAATTCAATTTAGTTCTGCTTCAGTGGGTAGGCTTTCATACACTTGGATCCGTCATCTATACTAATATTATAAAGAGGTAAAGTTTGTGACGTTGTAGGAAGTAATCTCTGGATCTACAAAACCGATTTTAAAAATTCTTTTACCAATAGAAAGCCACGTCATTTATCAGTGTCATATGTTATATATTAATCCGAAAAATAAAAAGACTTTTTCGTGGTAGTCGGATTTGCAAAGTAAGTCGGAGAATAAGCGGTCGAACGAAAAGTTTTTAACTAACGCTGCCTTAACGATGAGAGATCTATGATTAAGTTCTAGAGAAAAGTTGTAGAGCTTGATAATGCCTACAAAAAAGTCAGCCACAGCATATGTCTAACTTTTATATTTAAGTCACAAAAAGTAGTATTTTATATAAAAAAAATAATTTAAATCGTTAGGTCATGTTTATTGGTCATATTATCAACAATTATGAATTCTTATCAAAATAAGTAAATTTATCGTCTCAAGTGTTTAAAACAGAAGACTTTTCCCTTTTACTGCATATAATTTCCCTTTTACTGCATAAATAGTTAAAGAGATAATACGCTCACAAATAAGACACTCACAAGAAGACACTCACAAATAACGGTATTATAGTCAAATTGGCATGCAAATACATACATACATATGCAGTAAAAATATAACCCTTCTTTTGGCAGTCAGGAAATAAATCATAGCACTCAGTACTAACCTAACCACACTCATAATTTCATCACAGGTGAAAAGTTTTACCGCCCAACGAAGTGGGCACGGGTGAGCTAGTTGCATCTAAAATTGTAAGTAATGTAATTAATTAAGGAATATTATATTAACTATCGTGATAGTTGTGAAAATATAAATTAATTTTAATAATTTATAATCGGTTTGAAAAGCATTAATAAATATAAAATAATCTAATAATGAAAATTGCTCATCAAATAAAGAGCACAATGTTTGTAGCCATAATTATCAAGGCATATTCATAGTAATCAATATAGATAATCGTATACTAAAAATATCAAAAATTTAATTATTGTTCAAATTTAGCAATACATACAGCCGTCGTCGATAAAAATAAAAATTACGCTCTTTGGCAAAGTTAATTATCAGGAATTTTCGATTATTTTACATTGGGATGCTCTTGGAATACGAATTCAGCATTATCCAAATCTCTTAAGTGATATACTGGATTCTTGAATAAGTCATTAAATAAGAATTTTTTGAATTGGTTCTCTCCAAGACTTCTGATATGCGTTGGGACCTTATTATAATAACAAAGGCTTTCGTGAAGGAAACTGCTGCGGACCTTGCTAAGCCGGTACCGAATAAGATGTAGATCAAATTTATTTCTGGTATTGTGTTGATGGAAATAGCTTATCGCCGGGACTTCTGATATATGCTTACGAGCGAAAATAATATTTTGGTGGATATAGCACGAGTACATCGTCATGATTCCCGACTCGATGAAAAACGGCTTAGACGAAGTTCTCGAAGAAGCTCTGTAAAGACTGCGTACAATCCTTTTCTGAAGAATAAGATTCCTCATCGAATTTGCTGCCATTCCCCAAAACATTAGGCCATATGTCATCATAGCATGGAAATAAGCAAAGTACACAGATTTAGCAATAATAAACTACATATTGTACAATAAAGTAAATATTGGTGTAACCTCGTGTGTTCAGTTATATTTTAGGTTCCTAATAAAATGATCAATTTATTGAATCAACGATCGATGCTTCAGTCATGTTATCAAGTGGACCTTTCGGTGAGCTTAAAACCCACTACAGTTGACTGGATTTTGAACACTTAACACTTGATTAAGTCTTTCTCAAACAATTATATTTGATATTCCAACATAGAGATCTTTAAACTATGCTTCAAAGGTCTATTTTTAACAAGTTAAAGACCTAGGCTTTACCCGAAAGTTGTATATATTTTATTATCTATTTATATATTTAAAGTAAAACTGGAGATACACAATATTATCGTTTGTGCCAGTAGCAAAAAAGAAAGCACAGTCTTGATCACTATGTTGATATCACCTAACTAGACCTAGGCCTGTAGTAAAGCGTGTACCAGAAAAATATTTTACTTGTGCACACGTTTGGTTATAATTTAAAGAAAAAAACAAAATAACGTGACTGCATCTCAAATATGGGCCATGTGAGTAAACCCATGTTCTGAGATAATGCGAAAAAAGTGTTTAAAAAAATAATAAATTTATATTTTACTATTCTGTCTTAAACAAAATATAAACTAACTGATTTGAATTGACATAAGATATTATTTTTTATGGTATTTTAATTGATTTAAAATAAAAAAAAACATATTTAAAAAAAAAATACATGGTTCACATTTTATGCACGCATTTTGACACATGGACCACATTTTATACTGAATGTCAGAGAATGTTCATAATTTCAAGGTTTAAGATCGGATTTTCGCTATTCAATATTACTATAAAATCATCTGTGCATCTGTGTTGAGGGGTAGACAGAGAGACTGGCAGACATTTAGAGTTTAATTATACTCACCTTAGATGGTAGAAAAATAATATTATATTTAATTATACTCACCTTTTCTCAAGTTAGTGACAGTTTTTACCAACAAACTCAATTCCCAATTAATAATCCTTTAACTGACCTTCAAAGCAGCACACAACTTCCAATAACCTCTATGCTACTCAAGACTTTTTGCGGTATTTACCAAATTTAATATTCCCACATGTTTGTAATCTTTCATATTAGAATAGAAGATTGACAATTTACTCGTCTGATTAGTATGCATTAAACAATGCATTGATATTAGTTTTAAGCAAAGTATTATAACATCATAACGCTAGGGAACATCAATCCAGCCACCAGAATGATCAATTTAGTACAGAATTGATCCTGATGGCAGGTATTGCAACATTTTGAGATCATTAACAACCGGATCCCTAGATTTCTTCCCTGGTCGCAAAGATGGCAAAGTTGTGCATAAATTTTCATAACATAAGAAATCATAATGCAAATGATTGATGCAGTAGGGTTGCTTGGGTCGTGCCATCTGCATTCGGGAAATATAGTCGCTCGGTGAATATATGGGAGGTTTAAAGTAGTGCTCCAACACCGAGTGCACGTTGTCAGCTTCCATCATGGTGTGGCCTTTTTCTAAAAATATTTGTTCTATAGTCAGTACAGATTTTTTCGCGTGATCACTAAGCGCACTCACCAAGACTCGATTTCTGTTCTGATAGTTGCACCCGTCAGATATTAATATAACCTTGGTAT
Organism: Micropterix aruncella; assembly: GCA_944548615.1. Classification (NCBI taxonomy): domain Eukaryota; kingdom Metazoa; phylum Arthropoda; class Insecta; order Lepidoptera; family Micropterigidae; genus Micropterix; species Micropterix aruncella. The sequence continues at coordinate 24,534,234 of OX155954.1, read as the reverse complement.
AATTGGGTGGCAATTTGTTTAAAAAATCAATTATGCAACTAGAGAATTCATTGGCCGAAACGCCTCCATCTGCTTCATGCCAAGTATATAGAGTGACGTTTGCGTTATTTAATTCAAAAATCGTAAAGTTATGCACCTGCAGTTTTTGTCTATAGTAAACTGCAGATGCTAACAATTTCGGACAAAGCAGCATACTCTGCAGGTCTATTGTGAGTACCAGTGTAGCTTCATTGGCTGCTTCTTTGGCATTTTTCTTTGCCTCCTTGGCCTGCTCCTTGCATATCATATGCGCATCATATTTGTATTGGTCTACTGTTCCACATTTGCGAGCAACGCATATGTCGCACTGATCCTTCCATGGATGGTGGATTGACACTTTCTGGTCCTTCAGTACTTGGGTAAAGAGGTTCTTGTTTACCTTAGGAAGATTTTCACTAATGCACCAGCTGTTATATACAGACAACATGTGCAGGATCGATAAAAATGACTCATCGACATATCGCCGTGTTGTTTTTGATCGGCAATAGGGGCTTTCCACAAGAGGCAAAGAATTAAGCCACCTTTTAATGTTGCTAATATTGTCATTTGTTTTGGTTGTCCTTTTGTTCGGTGGTGGGATATTTTCTTCGTCATCACAAGCTGTACCTAGAGGTACGTAGCTGATATGTTCATTACACCATCTTGTAAACGTACTTTTACTTATTACTATGGTGTTAATAAACATACCCTACATACTCTATGTTTCAGGCCATTTTTGGCAACCAAAAATATGTCATGGCCATGCATTTTCTTTGAATTGTTTGCTGACTGACTGCGCCGTTTCTTAATGCCTCTGAAGGAAACAAGACCTAAAAAGTAAGCCTTCTTCTCAGTGATGAGCGGCACATGGTTCATATTTTTAGTGCATAATTTTTAACCCCAAAACATGATTCGTTTTCTATCTTCATAATTAATGTTCAGAATTACATGGTTCATATTTCAGAAGATGGAGAAAAAAAACACTATCGATTGGTATTATTAACTCATTTTCGTCAAAACTGTCACATGGTCCATATTTGAGATGCAGTCACGATAAATCAAATAAAGCAATATTTATTAATTAATTAATTTATTCATTTATTCTTGGTAAATTACAGTATGTTACGATTTATATTGTGCATAATAAAATTGGCACTTAATACTAATACCGTTTATAATTTACACTAATAATAATTATACAAAAGGAAAATAATGATAAAAAATGTAAAATTAAAACATTAATGAGATTATATATTATATAAACTTATCTTAGTATAAATATATCTTAGTATAAAAATATGTTAGTATAAATATTAAAACGTAGTCAAAATAAAAAAAAAAACCATCAATAGTCATAAAAAAATGTCTCCGGCAGAACGATAAAATAAAATATAATAATATGCAAATTAGGTTTTAAAATAGTAAAAATATAATTTACAATTTCATCGAGAAAATAAATGAAAATAGAAATCATAATATTAAACTGATACTTAAGTAGGTACTGTGTCAAAAAATCACGAATCAAACTAGAGAGTCAAATAATTTATGGCTATTTTCACGACCTCTATTTATTATACAAATATGGCTGAGCTTCTTGGAGGCCTTTAGTTTCTATTGATTTAATATTCATATACTAGCTCACATTGCTATCCCTCGTTATTTGAACGAGTAGATCCCATACATACAATCTTCATGGAACGATTCTACTTCTGTATTCATATTGCAATTAAACACGTAAATAAATAAAATACAACTGGAACAGCCATGGAATACACCGACCGAAGTCGGGCCCATCATAATACTGGTGGGGTGACCGGTGGACTCCAGACTAAGGATTGACTGTGTTAGGTTTAGGACGGCTGTCTTGCCACATGTAAGCGTACACCTTACCACCCATTCACTCCCCTTTCAAAGCCATAGAATTTGAAATGCGGAAATCGCGGCTTTGGATATTTTTTCTATGAAAATGTTGATTATTTTCCTGGAAAGAACAAGATATTTAAAGAGGTGAAACATAGATTTGGCTGATAGGCCACGAACGCCAACTTCCACAGCGTCACAGTATAAAAACGCCCAGTAAGTTCACTCAAGAGCTACAAGGCAATGCGGGAAGAGGGTACGACAGAAGTGGGGCCAGGGATAAGTCACGTCGCGTCCTTAGGCCCATGGTTACGGCGCTGTGGGCTGTGACGCGCTGTGGCCGCTCTTACTATTACATTTTGTGGAGATTTACAAGTCGACACCATATGGTATTCTCAGAACAAATCGGTAGCATAATAGCATCTGCGTCGCCGGGGCACCGTAAATGTGGCTGGGACGATGCTTCAAGAAGAAGACGAGTAATAAGATTACGATTTGTGGTAGCCCTTAAGATTCCTGACGTCACTTGCTTCGATTTAAATTTTGTTCTAAGAGAAGCTACTGTCTGGTATACTGTGACCTTGTGAAGGTGAACAGTGAAGCCGTTCCGGGTGACGGCATTTGCGAGATCGCGATATTTATTTAGTTTGTACTAGTGGTCTTTCAGGATATTTGATTCCCATGGAACTTAAGTCTGCAGTAAGGGCCATCTTCCGAGATAGAGAGTAGAGTTATATCTGGGCGGAGGGCTGTGCATCCGAGACTTTCAGGGAATGTATACTACTTAGAGACCGAATCGACCTCCAGAAATCAAACTGAAGCTTTCTCATTTATTGAGAAAGGTTTTGTAGTGGAATGTTTTTGCCTTTAAAGCCACCCGCACAAACTGTATTGGGGGTTTGAAGGGTAATGTCAGACCCTTGTTGGCACGAGCCACTGAGAGGCTAATTACCCCGTGAATAACAGCAAGGACTTTGTCGTGGCGGTAAGTGTACCGTTCTTGATCTAAGGCAGCTTTACTCAACCTTTTTTTTTCTTGTGCCAAATACGAGTGAGTGCTACATCAGATGGGCCGCAACAACCTATATTACAATAAATCCACAGAAGACGTTAATAAAACTCAACTTTTAAACGTAATCATTTATTTAAAACTAATGAGATTGTTGACGTTGCCTACTTTTGTCAATTTTATCTAGATCCGGCTTATAATTGCTACATGCTACTCTCAACACGTGATCAAGGTGTGAATCAGTATGCCGACATCTGTAGGCATTTTTTGCATATTTCATTTTAGAATAAGACGATTCACAGAGGTAAGTTGATGCAAAGAACGTCAACAGCAAGTGTGCACAATTTTTCAAGGTTTCATAATTAACGGGTACTAATTTCCAAAATTCTTTATATTCTTTTACTTCTCTTTTCTCTTTAAAACTTTCCTCCAGATTTGTGTCGTTTTTAAATTCAATAAATTCATCTAATAATTTTGCATTCTCAAATCCAAATGCAGTCAGTTGCGTGATAGTGGCTATTTGTAAGTGCCAGGGATTTACGACTAGCAAAAAACATTTCTTAATTTTTCTTAAATCCTGAAATCTGCGCTTGAATTCCTTGCTTAAGGAATCTAAGTAATTAGAAATTAATACATAGTTTTCTAGGGAAACATCAATGCCATCTTTTTGAGCCTTTACCATTGTTAAAAAGTTGTGCAGTTTTTATTTTGTATTTGTTCTATGTACAAGTACAGTTTATTTTCGAAAGCAAATACTTATTTATTTATTTATTTATAAGTACTTATTGCAATGGTTACGACTAATTATACCAAACAAGTTCAAGAATCAAACATAAACAGTTCAGAGAAACCGTCACATCGTGTTTGGCACCTGCCTAAAACTCATCTAACTAGGTCAACTAAGGCCTGTATCTAGATGAGCTAATTACAATATGTATAATGACAATGATAAGCACGTCATATCAGGGAACTACATATAACTAAACAAAATATTTACTAGCTATAATATCTATAAATATATATATTAGATAAATATATACAAACATACATAAATATATAAACATACATATAATATAATATAATAACATAAACATACATATGATATATACATACATATATATACATATACACATATATATATATATATATATATATATATATATATATATATATATATATATATATATATATATATATATATATATATATATATATATATATATACATACATACACATACACACACACATACACATACATATATATATACAAACATACATAAAAATACATACATAACCTTTCAAACAGCAATGTTCAGTAATTCGTCGTTTAATTTTGATGGGCCCAACTCTAATATCCAGGAATTGATTTTCTGTTTAAACGTACTTATTATCTTTATGTTTTTAATCTTTTCATCAATACAATTATAAATTTTAGGTCCCAGAAAATAAATTTGTCGTTGAGCAAACGTCGTTTTAACATGTGGAATTAGATAGTTTTGTTTTTCTGCATTTCTTGTATTACGCGTTTGCTGGCTTCTAGGTTTTAGGTGTTTGTTTCTATGGAAATTAAGCAGTATATTCTTCACAAAAAGTTGTTGGATATTTAGGACTTTAGCTTCAGTAAACAGTAGCTCCGATTTGTATCGCCTGGGCTTCTTGTGAATAATGCGAACTTAACTCGTCATCTGAGAAATAATTTTATTTTCTCCCTGTAAACTACCATTGAGTTCACCAAGTTTTTCTGTCATATCGCAAAGAAAAGCTAATATACACCACCAACTGTTATTTTCAAGTTCACTGTAAACTTTATCATTTTGTTGTAAAAATAAAATAATTTCATGTCGCAAAGAGTAAAACCGTTCCAGGAATTTTCCTCTACTGAGTCACCGCAAGTCACCTTGGGGCCGCATGAAAAGGTCGGCGGGCCGCAGGTTGAGTATGGCTGATCTAAGGCCACCGTGCAGCCAGCTAGAATACGTCTAGCTGTGCAAGGGGTATTGCCACAAAAGGGGCATGACCTATCTTCAGAATAGCTCTAACGAGCGAGGTTACTGGGGTCTGGGAATGTATGCTGAAAGGCATTCAAATATTTTTTATGACGCTTTTCAGTTTCTGAAACGGTTTACCGCCTTTGCTTTGGTATATACATATACGTGTCCCTTAGCTGCCGTTTTCCGAAGATGAGAGCAAAGTGTTTTTCTTACGAGAGAGCTGGCAATCAATCATCGGGAAATACACGACTCGGCGATGGCGGACGTTATAAAGCCGAGCGCACACTACTCGCTCCACATCTCGATTAGCCGTGAGTTACGCTTTTGCCATTTCCATAACAATTCCAGAGCACATGGGCACATAATCAGATAGGCTCAGCTTCAGATTTATACTATACCAGACCGCAAAGATTCAAACCCGACTGCTATCGCAATCGTAATTCCATCGGAAGCGGGATTAGAGGTAGAGGCAGACGTTGAGATAATGGAAGGGGGGGAGGGGATGGGGTTTCCCAATGGGGAAAACGTGCGAAAAGCAAGCTATTTGGGATATTACTCTACCGGCCCACCAACCGGCCAAGCAGAACAGTATTGTAAAAGCGTCAATTTTTATTTTGTTGAGATGAAATAGAATATATACATTTTGACCCCCTCCCACCAAGACGGCTATATACGATTTCCAGACTGGAATCTCTCTGTGTTTGTGTACGTATCTGTCAATATATGTGTGTGTGTGTGTGTGTATTCCTCCACGATAGCGTCCAAACGCTTCATCCGTTTGTGCTGAAATTTGGCATGCAGGCATCATTTGATCATGGCTAGAGTTGATAGGATTGAAATCGGTCCACCAGATGGCTTACTAGGCATACTTCACTTTCTTACATTGATTTCTTTTCGAGGTGAAGACCAATAAATCAAATGGACCAGAGAATGAGAATCATATTTACAGATGATATTGTATTTTCCAAAAAAATATTTCCTTAAAATATAATATCATCCTTTCAGAAAAAAGCACCTATGTACTTCAGAAAATATAGTATTGGTTAAAAAATGACGTAAGTACCTTTTAAAAATATCTGTCGCACTTTTTAAAATATCTCACGTTCAAATTTATCGTACTTTTAAAAAGTATCTTACATTCGGAAAAACTCGTACTATTTTTAAAAATCATCCTTTCATTAAATATCGTACCAAAAATAAGGGCCAAATGTGGTCTATCTTGTCCTATGAAAACTACTAGCATTACTTTCTGCTTTGTGCTTGCTGTGATAGTATGTTATAAAATCTTAGTTAATTATATATCAATCGTGTTATAAGCAATGTTTTAAGTAATGTTTTATTTAGAGTAAAGCACGAGATATACATATTACTGCAGCATTACAAATAATTCGTTCTTGGATCAGAAGCAAAATCAAACCACACTGCAGTATCTTGAACAGTATGTCAACGCGCCTAATTAGGCCTAGGCCTGTACTAAGGGCCGGTCCACACGATGCGGCGCGGTGCCTGAGCGATGCCGCTGCAGCGTCCTACATACAAATACCCATGGTATGCCATGCGCTTCGGCGTCGCACCGCACGCACATCGGACTTCAACTTGGCCAGACGAGGCGGAGGGTTGTTAATCACGTATGTTTGTTAATTTTTAATCGAAGTGTATAAAATGAGTACTAACGAAGAAGATATTGATACTGAATACCTCATTTCACTAGTTCAAGAAAGAGGAATTTTATCGGATAAGTCTCATGTGGACTTTAAGAATAATAAGTTAAAGACAAAAGCATCGAAGCAAATTTCACGAAATTATTTCTGGATTATGAGAATTTTGATCCTAGTAGCTCCTATAGTGGCATAGTAATAGGAGCAACAACACACGTGTCTTCCAATCCATTTCCGAGCCCAGACTGTACATCACACTACAACACTCATCGCCCACTGCGGCGTCGTAGTAAGGGCCGGGCCACACGATGCGGTGCGGCTGCGGCGCGGCGCCTGAGCGGTGCCGCTGCGGCGTCCTGCATACAAATATTTATTTATTTATTTATTTATTTATTTTCAGGAAAACCAACAGCTAATTATAATTTAACAATGCCGGAGTAACATAGCAGAGAGCCAATTAAAGGTTTTCACGTTTAAATAACGTTGTAGAAACATATGTGATCTTTCAATTAAAAGCTATCGATTAAGAATGCATCAAAAATTATTCAACAATTAATGCTAAAAAATTCACTGTTCAGCCGCTGCCTAGCTGAGTTAACACTCGTACAGAATAGATCAAAGTCAAAGCGTTTAATCATGTCATTGAAATTGTCACTTGTTCGCCACAGAAATGCATTTTGCCTATAGTTGGTACCAGCATGAGGAACATGAAGAGCAGGGTTAAATCTATTGAGTTTAGAAGGAACATGGAGATTAATTTTATTTAGTAAGTCAGGACAGTTAATATTATTGGAGGTAATTTTTAGCAAAAAGGTTAAGTCCGCGGTTTCACGCCGCTTAATCAAGGGGAGGATATGAAATTTCTTGCATAAATTGAAATAATTAGATGAGCTGTATGGGATTTTCAGACGGAAGCAGAGATATTTCATGAACTTCATTTGAATGCGCTCGATTCTGTTTATATATTTGTCATAACAAGGGTTCCATACTTGAGATGCATATTCCAAGATGCTTCTGACAAAAGTGCAGTAAAGGATCTTGAAAGTTTTAGCACGGTGAAAGCAAGCTGCACTCCTCATAACAAAACCTAAAGCTTTGGAAGCTTTAGAAACAATAGATTGAACGTGATTATCGAACAGCAGATGAGAATCATGAATGACACCAAGATCTTTAACCACGCTGCACCTCTGCAAGTTATGAAATTTTAATGAGTATGAGGCTAGAGTAAATATTTTTTTACGGGTGTAGGTGACAACGGTGCACTTGGATGGATTGAGGTCAATTTTATTAGAGAGACAGTAACTGTCCAATCTTGAAAGGTCCGCCTGAAGGTCGGCGACATCACCGACCGATTTAATTATTTTGAAATATCCATAGTATAATGTCACACGATGCGTTCCGGCGCCGCGCCGCACGCAAACCGGTAATATGCGCCGTAGTAACGTCCACTGCGGCGTCGTAGAAACGTTGCGGCGCCGCACCGTGCATTGTACGTGTGTACGCCCATACGGCGAAAGTTTTGAGGTGTGGCGCCGCACCGCATCGTGTGGACTGGCTCTCAAGTTGCGGCGCGGCGCCGCACCGTGCACCATTTGTTTCTTTTTTTTGTTGGGCAGTCGTGTAAACATGGCCTAAAGGTCAGCAACTTCGTTGGTTTTCAAGAATTTAATTTTGTAACTAACAGCGAACAGTATATAAATATAACAAATACCACACTGCATGACGATTAGGGAGCTAATGGGCCCTTGCTGAGTTGGCCACGAAGACCCATTTTGTTCAGGGTTGGTCACACTAACGGGTCAACACCCATCCGGCGGCCTCCTCGTATGAAGTGCTAGCCCGGGTAGGACCCTGACCTTAGGGCTAGTTTCCCCTAGGAGTCAACCTTCTGGCGCTCCTGGACGCACCATGCGGCATAAGCCAATCGATTGTGCACTCTGACTAACAGTCGGGGGAGTCTGGAAGCAGTACTGTTTCCTATAGAGTGGGGGTGGTTGCGGACCTTACGGCGACTGCTCTTGAAGCGACCATCGGCTACCCGATCCTGGGTGAACAGCCGGGCAAAGGATGCCGTTGTGTGCGATAGATTCAGTTTACACCGTTTCACCGCTTCGTAAGGGAGAGGACCGCGCAAGCGACCTCGAACTCGGAACCAGTCGAGAGACCGGAGTAATCTGGTCGCAACTGGAAGTAATAGCGTGAGTGTAAGCCCGCTGGGTAAGATACCTGGATATCTCGCGTATAAAGCTTTGGCCTCTTACGGGCATGTGGCGGAGCTTGACGGTGGACTGTTTTGTCCAAGTCTTCTGCGCTCACTTCACGGGAGACAGAACGAACAATCGTTAAAACTTCCTGAGATGGCGGGTTCGCCCGTTCTAGTTGACAACTCTATTTGTATAACGATTACTCAATGTAAAATTTTGTTTTATTCTATTTATTAAATTTGAAGCCTTGCGATGTCTTTACATTATGATCTTCATGTTCATTATTTACATTATGATCTTCACCATCGAAATTTTACAGTAATCTGAGTACAAATTCTCGAGGCGGTGTGTTCGCGGCTTAACTGTAATGTTTCAGGATGTGAGTACGAAATGGGAGCACACGCAATTTTCCCGTATACAGACCAGAAAGAAAAATGCCGTTATCATGCGGCAATCTATCACCCAAACGGCACATGATGTGTACCTACAAGGGTAATCTCGTTATAAATAGGTATCGTTATACCTATACGGGGCCTGCCACAATTATAACACCTGAGGTATTATTCTCTGTCCTACGCATATTATATAATGTACGCCGTATAAATTATTTTAAACGCTCCCAAGACTGTCAATATTGCTTATCAAACATTTACGAACTTCACAAGCATGTTTGAAGTGGTTTAATGACACATCAAGCATGCTTGTCAAGCAACACTCATTTGCATTTTAGTCATCACAGAGTGACCCAGCCTCTTCAGAGCTTGCGCTAAAACAGAAACGGTGCTGTATTCGGAGAAGTGCCCCGCCGATCTTGAAATAATTGACAAAACGAAAACTCATATTACATATAATTTATTTATTGGGCCCGATTGCGTTTTTTTGCGAACTAAAAATAATATTAGTCCAAGTGAACGAGACAGAGCAATACGTTAGAGCGGAATATGAGCGAACGATAGTCGATAAATACTACCTGCCGAACTTATACTCGTCCGAATATATTCGAGCATATTTCGTGCGGTGTAAGATTTGACCTTGGCGGGCAGTTTTAATGCGAAAAAGTGACAACCGGTCATCTCACACTCCGCTCAGCGTATTGCCCTGTTCACAATGACTAATTTCCAATTTTAGTTCACGAAGAAACGCAATCGAGCCAATTCAGTACCTACTAATTGACCTCATTATAAATAAGATAAAAAACTAATTTACCGCGTGAATTTTGTAGCACCCGACGTTTCGGGGTCAATTCGTTTTTATCTTATTTATAATGTCAAATACCCGCGTCAAATTATTTATAATGTCAAATTAGTCTCCGATTTCATAATTTAACTGAAATGCAAATTATAAAAAAATACATTATGTATAAGAAAATAAACGTTGCTTGCTATTTTCCTCTCATTTTCAAGCCGGTCGGTTTTGATTTTAATAACATTAAAATAAAGTAAAACAAATAAAATAAAGCAAACAATAAAAAATAGGAATAAATAAACTCAGTTATAAAATTTCTAGTATTCTGGCCTTTCTAGTTATTTTAAAAAAATATTCTTTACTAAAAAAACTCGCAGGCTGCGAGTTTTTATATCGGCTGACGCTGTCTCCACTCGTGTCGCGTGCACTCGCCATAACGTTTTGTAGCGCACTGATGTGACACCTGATGTGAAGTGCTTGACAAGCAATCTCTAGACCGTCAAGCGTGCTGGACAAGCATTTCGAGAATTATTTTGACTTGACAGACAGACTTGAAATTCGGTACACAGATGCGTCGTAGGGCCGAAACCACATTGTGAAATTTTGGGTGATTTTTTTTTATACAAGCGATGTTTTTTTTTAAATGCCCGCTGTATTTAAGAAATACTACTTACTTTGGAAGTACAGTCATTTTAATACAGTGGAAATACTACAAAATACTAAAATATACTACTTTGCTATCATGTGAGACAATCCCTATCAAATTTTGGGGGTCGGGAGGGGGCGGGTTGATTCGCGGGGGGAGGGGGGGTGTCTGCTTGCCGGGAAATTCTTACGTGACGCAACCGTTTTTTTTTGTAAATAGTTGGGGCGACATTCTCAAAAACCGCTTTAAAAATGAAATCTTAGAAGTTGCATAGGTATGTGCAAAAATATGTCGGTTACCGAGATTCTGAAATACCTACTTCCGGTATATCGATATCTCTGTGGACCTTTGCATTGTAGAAACCATCCTATAAATTCAGAATTTAATTTTACGGCAGACAGTGGAAATACAGCCGATTCCAAAGCATCTTCCGAAACAACACTTCCGGTTATCGATCGATCTTGACACCTGTTTATTGCACTCGGGGACCCTGAAAACCTGAAAATTGACACCTGCAACAGCATTTTGAAGTGAAACGAACGGTGCGTTGCTATATTAGTTGAGTTGCGAATGTGTGTACACGGCTTTATGAATTAACACATAAGAAGGCACTCGTTACGAAATAACGAACGAACCTCATTAACGACCTATTTAATGTTAATTACACTCGTTTGACAGTCGTTTGACCTCATAAGTGGGCTGCAGTAAAAACAGTCTCCCAGCGGGCTTTCAGCCTCATAATTTGAATAATTAATATTTGGAGTTTATTCAAGTCTTGGCCGCAAACTGTGCGGGAGCTTTTAAGGGGACTTTTCAGTAGACGAAGATCATTAGTGTTGGTACGTCCAGGGGACGCGGGACGGTCGCAACAGTTAGCGTTTTAACTCAGAACTGCAGCGATGCAAATTATGTAAATAGTAAACTCTGTTCACTGATAAAAGATAAAAAACTGCAGGTAAAATCCACCCAGGATGGATTTCTAAATTTGAGTAAACAAGTAAATGTTGTTACTGTTTTTACTTTCCCGGCCCTCCAACCGAGGAGGAGGGAAAGTATTGTGAACGAACAAAATTTTATTTTCGAGATGAAGACGTAAATATTCATTTTGAGCCCCCCGAGACGATTAAGGCCATTTCCAGATGGAAGTCTGTCTGTGTGTCTGTCTGCATGTCTGTCTGTCGTCTGTATGTCCTGACTGTCCGTCCTGACCGTCTGTCCTGACCAGTGGCGTAACTAAAAAACCCCTGTGCAAAATTGAACAAAAGGCCCCTCCCCCCACTTACTGACATTCATTTTGGCATAAACGCTTTAATTATTGTGTATACCTAGCTATATTACATATTTATATTTGATACATTATAAATCGGCGTATTCATTGGGGGGGGGGGGGGGGGGGGTATTTCCTCGAGCATATTGCGGACCAAATTCCATTATTTTGCGGGGAACTGCGAAGCGCGAAACCGATAAAAATAAAAATACCAACATAGTATTATTACCTACAAATGTACCAAATTTTTGGATATCTACATATTTAAATTAGCAACTAAATGTACGAATATTATAAAAAAAATATGAATACATACATTTCTAGATTTGTTTTCGGCTTGATTTAAGATGTACATTTTTTCGGTTTTCTTAGCTTCCTGAGGTGAGCTAACATTATAATTCGCCTGACATAATAAATCGGGTGAATTAATTCGGTGAGTAATACTTACTTGATTAATTAGTTAGATAATACTAGAGTAACTGTACAATTATTCAATTGGTATAGCTTGTTTCAATATAAAAATAAATTAAAGTAAAAATTGTTTTTCAAAAACAATTTTCTTCCCACCAGGGAGTTCCAGTGGCAATCTCCTGGCTCCATCTTTAGACCCTCGTCATCATGTGTAATGGAGATTACTCATAACATCAAAACAAACGAGCCCAAACTCAACAATCTTAACACTTTTTTAATTTTTTAATATATTTTTTTTATTGTTAAGGAAACAAACAGCTTTTACAAAATATTGGATACACAATTATTAAGTTTCAAAGATAATGCTAATAACATGTTTCCACTTAAACATTAATAATTTAAACACTTAACAGTTTTCTATGAAGAAAACACTCACATAAAAGGAGGTGGGAATTGGGAAGGGGGGAGTCATATAAGTAAATACAATTTTATGTGAATACACGTCCATCTATACATATTATTGTCATACATATTATTTAAATATATTCTTAATATATTCTTGAATACATATTATTAATATTATATTATATAGTGCGATTACAATGATACCTACGTGGCATATCTCCCGGCTCCATCTTCTGACCCTCGTCATCATGAGTCATGAAAAGTACTCAAGACAACAAAACAAACTAGCCCAAACTCGACTATCTTAGCCCTTTTTATCAGGGAATTCCAGTGGCAATCTTTCTGCTCCATCTTCAAACCCTCGTCATCGTGTATAATGGAAATTACTCAAGACAACAAAATAAACGAGCCCAAACTCTACTGTCTTAACACTTTTCATCAAGGAGTTCCATTGGCAATCTTCCGGCGCCATCTTCAGTCCCTATAAATTGTCATCAAGTGTAATGGAAAGTACTCAAGATAAAAAAACAAACTAGCCTAAACTCGACTATCCTAGCAGTTTCCATTAGTGAGTTCCAGTGGTAATTTTCTGGCTTCATCTTCAGACCCTCGACATCACGTGAAATGGAAAGTACTCAGTATAACAAAACATACTAGCCCAAATTCGACTGTCCTACCATTTGCCATCAAGGAGTTCCAGTCCCTACATCCCAGCTCCATCATCAAATCAGCTCGATAGTACCATAATATTGCATTGTCGCCGAACTTACATAAGTATGTCGAATTTCAGCTCAATCATATATCAGCAAGTGGTTGAAAATGGTTTGAAACTTTTGAAACGGACGACTTACATACGAACATTGCAAAATAATATATTGCAATATTCTATATTTATATATTTTCAATGTTCTATATTTTCAATATAGAACATTGCAAAATATATAGAACATCCAAACACAATTTTGGGCTAGCTCTAAAACTGCCCTCTCTGCTCTACGCCAACTCCAGAATAACCAAAAATTCGATTCTAAGTAATTCCAAGGATCCGGCAATATCGAAGCACGTAGTAAGTGGCCGTAGTGAGTCAAATGATCTACAAGCCCGCGTTGACTTCCACAAAAAGTTCCTTACTGGAATCAGCCAGAATGGCACTGGTCTGGGGTATGGCAGTACAACCATGAGCGATGTGGACTTGAAGAAGTCTCTCTTGCGGGGAGATTACGACAGCAATAGTATGGCTCACGCTATTGGCCTTCAATGCCAGAATGATTGGACAACAATTGGAGACTTTTGCATTCATCCTCCAATGCACTGGAAAGTAATGTTGTATGACTGGACGCCAGAGATGCTGAAATTTTATTTAAATGCCTTTCAGCATACACTTCCAGACCCCAGTAACCTCGCTCGTTGGAGCTATGCCGAGGATAGTTCATGTCCCCTTTGTAGCAACACCCCTTGCACAGCTAGACATATTCTAACTGGCTGCAAGGTGGCCTTGGATCAAGGACGGTACACTTACCGCCACGACAAAGTCCTTGCTGTTATTCGCGAGGTACTTAGCCTCTCAGTGGCTCGTGCCAACAAGGGTTTGGCAGTATCCTCCAAATCCCCAATACAGTTTGTGCGGGTTGGCTCTAAAGGCAAAAAACATCTCACTGCAAAACCTTTCTTAATAATCGAGAAAGCTTCAGATTGGATTATGGAGGTCGATTCGGTCTCTAAGCAGTATAAATTCCCTGAAAGTCTCGGATGCACAGCCCTGCGTCCAGATATAACTCTTTACTCTCTATCTCGGAAGATGGTCCTTATCGTAGAAGTAACTGTTCCATGGGAATCAAATATCCCAAAAGACCACGAGTACAAATTAAATAAATACCATGACCTCGCAAATGCCGTCACCCGGAACGGCTTTACCGTTCACCTTCACGCGGTGGAAGTAGGCGCTCGTGGCCTGCCAGCTAAATCTTTGTTTCACCTTTTTAAAGATCTTGGTCTATCCAGGAAAATAATCAACTCCTTTCTAGAAAAATTATCTAAAACCGCGATTTCTGCATCTCAAATTCTATGGCTTCGAAGGGGGAGTGAATGGGTGGTAAGGTGAACGCTCACATGTGGCAAGACAGCTGTCCTAAACCTACCACCGCCGGTCGTTAGTCCGGAATTCACCCTTCACCTCCCAGAAGTGTAATAATTATATATGATGGGCCCGATTTTTGGTCGGTGAATTCCATGGCAGGTCCGTTTGTATTTTATTGTATTTTATTTATTGTAAAAATGAGCGTAATTTAAATAAACAGTTGTCACACCCATTTATTTCATCCGTAAAACAAAAATAGGTTACCAACAAGCAAGTATTTTTGAATAATACATATCTACCATTCCCCATTTTCGGTTTGAAAATCATTACCGCCATCTACCGGAAGGCGCTTGGGTTTCGGTTGTCATAATATGAAAAAGTTGATACTTCGACTTATAGATGACGCCATCAAGCAAATCGTGATTCTAAATTACAATATCATAAAGCTATGATATTTTTAAAAAGGTCCACAATTTTAGTAGCATTTTCGTGAATAATTGTTTAGTTATATTATTTTTGAGGTCTGTTGTCTTAGAAGCCGTATTGATTGTTTACATTTTTTTCGCATGGCATTACTGTCGAATGTTGCGGCCGCGGCGGCCATCTTTATCGGTTTGTGGATACATTTTTGGGGTTTGTTGACGAAATAAAGTTCTTCCGCCGATTGCTACTCGCAACAATAAAACATCAGCGGTAAGTGTGGCGGCTCTTCGTTTGGCAAAGTATTTTGGCGGCGAAATATCGTGGTTTCGATAAAAAAGTTATATGGTCCACTGTCATGGAGGGCGTGTTTTCGATTGTCTGGCTCCGGGAATAAAAGCATCGTCGTTTTGCGAGATACATGAATAAAAGTGTTATAGAACGATAGTTTGCAGTGATTACGCCTGTACTTAAACGAGAAATCTTCGGTGTTTTCGTTTGTTCGCTCGTGTATTGTGCGTTTTAGGAATGTGCATTGTGGCCATTGCTTTCGTGTGCCTAATTTACGATAGCAAGTGCATATTCGTGATGTAAACATCTTTTATTGCAGGTGCGAGTCAAATCGGCCGTTCAAGATGAGTTATCAATTGCCTCCTTCTCAAAATCGGACAAGTGAGTTGCTATATTTACTATTACACATAGCTGAAAAGGTGATATCTGATCTAGTGAGTCATATATTTAAATATTTTACCTGCTGCTAAATTATTGCTCTTAGATGCACCGGATGCAGCGAACATTGCTGGTATTTTCTGAATATGCAACCGCATGATTTTAGATGATACCATTTTTTCAGCCCCTATCTGTTCTGTCAGATTGGTTCTTCCGTTATGTTAGGGTATCTTGTGAAGGTATATATGCAGTTTAGGTACCTATTCTACATTGAAGATGTTTTAACATCAAATGTAACCCAACTTTATTCGGTATTGGATGTATTATCAGCACCATTTCTACATTATTGATATTTTAAATTCAGCCGACTATATTCATCACGCTGATTTAGAAACAGCAATAATACTTGGTAGTATTCTAGTACATTGTTGACGTTTACATTGTTGACACGTCTACATTGTTGACGTTTTGACGTCACTCGACTATATTCATCACGCTGATTCCAAAACTGCAATAATCTTTTTTCGGCCTAAACTTAAATAGGCATTTAAAGCGTCAAAACCACATTTCGGTACGTTAAGTTTTTTTTAACTCCTGATTGGCCGATATCGGCCAAACCACGATTCAGCGTGACGTCAGATTCATTTTAATTTTATTTTAATTTAATTTGTTTGATTTTATTATGTTAATATGTTTTATTTTAATTATGGATACAGTGGTTTGGCATTAATTAATGTTTTGTTGAGACAGTGCCATAATTAATTTTTTTTACTAATTTTTACTAAAAATTTTTGGGACATCAACTTGTCAATTGGCTGAGGGGCCGAGGCCTGAAGGGTTAAAGCAATTCATAAACACTTATGTGGCAGTAGGTTAATAAGATAGTTTTTTAGAAAGCCATCATAATAAGTAATTTAAAAATAAAAAAAAAACAAATTGAAAAAAAACGTGTCCAATGCTATTTTGTATCAGGTTTAGCATTAAATGATCGAATTCAGTAGTACTTTTTTTTTAAAAAATAGACAAGATACCAATATCATAATAATTCCTAATCTTTATTCGGCCTCCGGCCTCAATAGTTAAGCGAGATATAGACATTTAAAGTTTGCCTATACCATAATTATTGCAGTATTTCCAAATTATTGCACCTTTCTTAAAAATTTTAAAAATAAAGAAATACTACTAGATTTGATCATTGTAATGCTAACTGTGAATGAAAAAAGGTTCGGACGTAAAATTTGAAGAAAAAAAAACAAATGTACATACAAAAAAAAAAGTTTTTTTAATTTCAGTATTTAAGATTGTTTTCGAAAAAAAAACTAATCTAACCTACTGCCATATTGAGACTGAAAAAAGATTATTGCAGATTCGGAACCAGCGTGATCAATATAGTCTGGTAATGTTAATTAATTAAAAATCAACAATGTAGAACAGGTTCCTATAATGCAATAATACGAAAATACCTATATGGCAGTAGGTTAAGTTTTTTTTTTAAAACGATTCATAAATCTACCTACCTGCTAAAAGCCACTCAACGCAATAATTAAAATAGTCAGTCAAAAGTTGAATAATCAAAGCAGAAACCTAACAATTGAAATAGTAAATAATTCGAATATATACTTACCAAAAACTGTACATGGTAACATTCAAAGTAGTAAGTAAAGCGTTAAATAATCAAACTTAAGCTAAATCTTACATTTAAAAACTAAAAGTACAGGAGGGCGGTGTCGACTACAACGGGCGAACCCGTCACCCCAGGCTGGTATAATAAATAATAAATACAAACGGAGCTGCCATGGAATTCACCGACCGGAGTCGGGCCCATCATAATACTATTTTTTTTTTACACTTCTGGGGGGTGAGCAGTGGATTCCGGACTTACGAACCGGCTGTGGTAGGTTTAGGACAGCTGTCTTGCCACATGTGAGCGTTCACCTTGCCACCCATTCACTCCCCCTTCGAAGCCATAGAATTTGAGATGCGCAAATCGCAGTTTTAGATAATTTTTCTAAGAAAGAGTTGATTATTTTTCTGGAAAGGCCAAGATCTTTAAAGAGGTGAAATAGAGATTTAGCTGGCAGGCCACGAGCGCCAACTTCCACCGCGTGAAGGTGAACAGTGAAGCCGTTCCGGGTTACGGCATTTGCAAGATCATGGTATTTATTTAATTTGTACTCGTGGTCTTTTGGGATATTTGATTCCCATGGAACAGTTAATTCTACGATAAGAGCCACCTTCCGAGATAGAGAGTAAAGAGTTATATCTGGACGGAGGGCTGTGCATCCGAGACTTTCAGGGAATTTATACTGCTTAGAGACCGAATCAACCTCCAGAATCCAATCTGTAGCTTTCTCGATTATTGAGAAAGGTTTTGTAGTTAAATGTTTTTTGCCTTTAGAGCCATCCCGCACAAACTGTATTGGGGGTTTGGAGGATACTGTCAAACCCTTGTTGGCACGAGCCACTGAGAGACTAATTACCTCGCGAATAACAGCGAGAACTTTGTCATGGCGGTAAGTGTACCGTCCTTGATCTAAGGCCACCTTGCAGCCAGCTAGAATGTGCCTAGCTGTGCAAGGGGTATTGCTACAGAGGGGACAAGAACTATCCTCGGCAAAGCTCCAACGAGCGAGGTTACTGGGGTCTGGAAGTGTATGCTGAAAGGCATTCAAATAAAATTTCAGCATCTCTGGCGTCCAGTCATAGAGCATTACCTTCCAGTGCATTGGAGGCGGAATGCAAAAGTCACCAATTGTTGTCCAATCATTCTGGCATTGAAGGCCAGATCTATATGCATTCTATATGCATTGAAGGAACGATCTATATGCATTCTGGCATATAGATCGTTCTTTCAGCCGTGGGATGAGCGTAGAAGACTTGGGGACAAGACAATCTTCTGTCTAGTTCACCAGAAACCCGTTAGAGACCAACGCCTTACGGCGAGGCACCGTGAAATGTACCCAGCGGGCAGCCTCACCGCCTGGAATTAACCTTCAGGATGCCTTCGTCCTCCTGACTGGTTACGGGTCTGAAGTCGCTTACGCAACCTCTGCCTGTTGTATTACAGCGGTAATTCAGTTATAGGTCATACGGTCATATTAGCCATTAAACATGGAATATTTTTATTGCATAATCCGCTTGGAAATAAATTACCGAACTACTGTTTATTATGAATATTTGGCATCACCCATTTATGCCTATTAGTTTTTAGATGAGGTTTTGCCAAAATCTTCGTAATGTTCCTGCCAATGCCAATGTCAATAAAAAGCCATGGTTGGTTGTAGCCATGGAAGGTGCAATTCCGTGCCACGCGGCAGGCGGTATCGGCATTTTCCGCAACGGCAAACTTTGCAGCAAATGACAACTTGCTGCAATATTACTTAACAGTATTAATTTGTACGAGACCGTTTCCACACTTGACTGCAACTGCCGTGCGGCAGGTTGTAATTTGTTTTGACGCAAAGTGGCAGATAGCATTATGGGCGTTAACACAGTACTGCCGTTGCAGTTCGATATTATGGTCATGTCGTGTTGAAAGGCGAAGAAAAGAAAAAACTGATTGAATGTCTCAACGTTTTTATTTAAACTGAGAAATAACTTCTGAAAATGTCTTCACCATTATTCAAGTGTCTTTTTTATCAAAATTTCATAAGAGCCTTATTCTAGTCTATTGAAGTACAATGGCAGTATACATTTTCTACTTAAGTAATAATACAATAATAAATCATCGTCTTCTTCTTCTTGCAATAAAACTTTTGGCATTTTATTGTTTATAATTTTATATGGAAGACACCGCAAGTTAGTAACTGCAGTGCCGCCGGCTTCGGAATCTATACGACAGCATCTGACGCCTGTCAGCAAATTGGGTCGGCATTCCTGCCGCGTGGCACGGAATCACACCGTCAGTCAAGTTATCATTTTTAACAGCACGGGGAAAATAGGCAAAATTCAAGTATTTGTTAATTAAGCAAGGTCATTAAAATGTCCAAATAGAAGTTTTCAATTCAATAGTGAAAAACCAAAATACAAAATTATTGAAAGGTATAAATATTCGTTTTTTGATGAATTTCTTAGGTCTTTAACAGTTGGAGACCGAGCTAACCTGTTGTGATATTCTTGCGAGAAATGTTTTCTTTGATAGAGTTGAAAAGACATGAAGACAGCACTAGAATAAAAGGAGAAACCTTAGTCCCGAGTAGTCTATAGACAATTGTTGCATTTACACACGTTTCTTTCTATAATAATTCCTTTTTAGACTGTCTGGGCATCATCAATTTTGTTGCTTGGTTCTTATTTTGAAAATAATACTTTTTCTCATTTTCAGTGTCTCACAATAACTATCCGGGCGTGGAAGTGGGGATGGGGTCCAACAAGGAACAGACGCTGCTATGGCAGCAGAACTCGTACCTCGGCGATTCCGGCATCAACTCGGGCGCCGCCACACAAGCGCCCTCGCTCTCCGGGAAGGACGATGACGACATGGAGGGAGATCAGCTCATGTTCGACCTGGACCAAGGGTTCGCCCAGGGTTTCACCCAGGATCAAGTCGACGGTGAGTTTTACCTTCTGTTTTTAAAAAGAATTGAAACAAAGAGCAAGCCTATACATTTTTGCATGAGAATTCTAAAAAATGTAATGAAGAAATGAAATTCATAATGTTCCGTTCAATTATAAATTCGTCAGACGGTCTAATAAAAATAAGTAAGACATAAATAGGAGGGTCGAATAATAAATATGTCAGTGTTATAATAAAAATATAAGAATCACAAAGTCATTACTAAATTTTGATTTATACTATAAAACAAAAAAAAAACTATTTTATGCACCATTTTATAGTTAATTTAAAAATTTCATTTTATATTTTTGCGCAACACCCACATACTTATATGTTTGTCGAAAAACTCAATGACAGCGAAATGTCAGATGTATTTATAGGTTATGAATTAGTCTTTGAAAAGCAACGAAATAATTATGAAAATCTGAAAAACCCATACAAATAACGTGCGAAATGCCCAGAAAAGTAATTATTATTATTATTATTATTTATTCTGGATAGGCAGCATTGCTGATACGTCCAGATCAGATATTGTACAGCTAAACAATATTAACAACATAATATAAACAATATTAACCCTTCAAGCCTCGCGACTTCTATATCAAAGTCAACTGAACGCGTCCAGGAAAAGTGATTTGATTGGGTTTTTCGTGTCATTCTGTATTCAGTTGTATTTTATTTAAATGCACGATGATATTTGTATCATCGTGCATTTAAATAAAATACAACTGCATACGGAATGACACCAAAAACCCAATCAAATCACTTTTCCTGGACCCGTTCAGTTGACTTCGATATCGAAGTCGCGGGGCTTGAAGGGTTAACAAGTTTTTGGGTACAAATCGAGTCTGTTTTTAAATTGATCGACAGAGATTGCACTAATCACTTCAAACGGTAGTTTATTCCACATGTCCACCACTCTATTTGACAGAACGTTCTTAACCCCTCAAGCCCCGATTGGCCGATATCGGCCACAAACTGATTCAGCGTGACGGGCCCGTTTTAATTTTATTTTAATTTAATTTGCTTTATTTTATTATGTTTTATTATGTTAATATGTTTCATTTTAATTATGGGTACAGTGGTTTGGCAGTAATTAATGTTTTTGGTGAGACAGTGTCATAATTCAATTTTTTTACTAATTTTTACTAAATTTTTTTGGGACATCAACTTGTCAATCGGCCGAGGGGCCGAGGCCTGAAGGGTTAAGAGGATTAGATTTAAATTTTGTACGGTTGAGTTTTATGTCGTGACCTCGAAAATTTGTGTTGACGTTGAATTTGTAAATATTCTTCAGTGCAGATACATCGTAATAATGTGTCAGAATTTTATATGTCGCAATCGGGTCCCCTCTTTGTCTTCTTTGTTTGAGTGTAGTAATTCCAAGTAATTTCAAGCGATCTTCATAATTCCTATTGTTCAGGCCCGCTGGCGTTTCGGTCGGCTGGCAATTTTTATTAGAAACTTTCCCAATGTTTATTGTTGGCAGACATGAACCAACAGCTGTCGCAGACGCGCTCGCAGCGCGTGCGCGCCGCCATGTTCCCCGAGACGCTGGAGGAGGGCATCGAGATCCCCTCCACGCAGTTCGACCCGGCGCAGCCCACGGCCGTGCAGCGCCTGGCCGAGCCCTCGCAGATGCTGAAGCACGCCGTCGTCAACCTCATCAACTACCAGGACGACGCCGACCTGGCTACCAGGTATTAGGGGCTGCTTTCAATAAACAAAACCTATCTCAAATATCCGGCCTACGGTATATTGAGTCCCCGCAGATTCCAATGCACCCGTTTGCTGCCATCTAATGGGCCCAGTGCAGGTGGGCTATTACGACCCATGCGTTAGGGCGGTCCCGACTCACCGGTCACCGCCCATCCGGTAGCCTCCGCGCAGAAGTGCGGGCCCGGGTAGGACTGCCTGCGGGCCGGTTCCCCCGAGAATCGTCCTTCGGGTGAGGCGTCAGCCGATCGACTGTGTATTCCGACCGATAACCGGGGAGTATGGAAACGGCTTTGTTTCCTATAGAGCGTGGCCGGTTGTTAATCTTACGGCGACCGCTCTCGAAACGACCGATCGGCTACCCGATACCGGGTGAATCGGCCGGGCAAAGAACGCCGAGGTCCGCGATAGATTCGGTAGACGTCAAATCACCGCTAAGTAAGGAGAGGATCGCTCAAGCGATCTCAAACCCATAACCAGTCGGGAGGCCGGAGAAATCTGGCCAAAACTGGACGTAAGGGCGTGAGTGTCGTCCCGCTGGCTACACACCCGGTTTCTTGCGGTGAGGCGTTGGTCTCTTAGGGGCGAGTGGCGCAAGTAAACAATGTACTGTTTCGTCCCTAAATCTTCTACGCTCGCCTCGCGGGAGACAGAACGATCAAATATCGTTAAAACTTCCTGAGGTGACGGGTTCGCCCGTTGTAGTGGACACCTCCAAGTGCACCTGTTTTATCGTACAAACTGACATTAACCTATTTGCTTACACTAGGATTCCCAAACAACAAATTTGCAGACACCAGTTTTGCTAATACCAGCTTCTCATACATACTAAAATTGCTGCATACAGTCGAATTTATGAATAGTTTATATTTCTACACTGCATTTGATTTTGTTCTCCCGAAATTCCAAATAATAGAAAACTGTATAAAATGGCAAATAGCAAAGCAATAACATACATTTATTTTTATAATAACATTAAAACCATCTACCAATATTGTGCTGAAAAATTGCATACTACGAGTGATAATTGACAGATTGTATCGTAAATTATCGAATCTTTTGAGACACTAATAACTCCTAGAATGTGCAGAAAATAAGGGTATCATTCGAAACCCTGCCCTTAGTCTCAGTCAAATAGATTTTCTCTTATAACTTTCTCGGTCAACTAGATTTTATCACATTTTATTTTTTTTTACATTTGTAGTATTTTTTGGAGCGATCAACAAAGTCGGTCCGACTTAGCACTTAAGCAGGCGATGTTGCAATTGCAATTATTATTGCAAATGAACTAACAAATTTTAAGAAAACGTGGTCATTATGTGAAAACAAGGCCCTAAACACAGTCATAAAGTGACATCACTACATTTTCATTAGCATTTGTGGCTATGTTCAATATTTATATCAGGATTTGGCATCTGCAAATTGAGTTTATGAGAATCCATAGACCCGTCGGTTCTCAGTACATTAGTTTTTTTTTTATTTAGACATTTTAGGCAGTTGTTGCATTTATTTTTAAATAATTATAAATGATTTCTGTCAACCCCTGGAATTATATTTTATTTTCATCAGCCATCATGTGACTGATTTTTTAGTAGAGACGATATGCACGGAAAGTGTCAATAATAAGAATAACACTCGACAGAGATTGAAATATCATGTATCATTGGTGTGAGTGGTAGTCAATATTTTGTGACAGTTATACAGATATATCATATTCATAAACAGGTATGTCAAATATATTCACTCGCACCAACTGTTACATTTGTATCTAACTAAGTACGGGCGAGATACAAATGGGAAATGACAAATATGGATTTTTGATGGTTCTGTGAAGCGTTTGCTATGTGCATTTTAGCGACATCAGAATGCATGACAGTCGATAATTTGAATATAATGCACACAAAATATTGGTTTAGTTCCTTCATGCCGCATTTGAGAGTTGTCAGAATCATTACTGTATTGACTAGGATGAATCTTGAAGGATCAATCTCATGATCAATGATCAAAGTCACTTTTACGAGGTAATATTTCGATTGTAGGATAATTTGTCGTTTATGTCGATACTCGGTATGTCATTATCAGGATAGGCACTGCAGATCGGACATAACTTACCGATGGTTTTGTAGGGTCCTTGTAGTTTTTTTAGTGTAGTTTTTTCGATCGATCGTTTAGTCGAGATTTTTTCGATGGAATCGTCTCAACGGCATCGGTACTGATTCTTTTTTGAAATATAAGAATGAAGGCGAGTGCCTTTGCTGATTGGGTACGTTTGGGATCGCAGGGCCATCCCCGAGCTGATCAAGCTGCTGAACGACGAGGACCAGGTGGTGGTGTCGCAGGCGGCCATGATGGTGCACCAGCTGTCCAAGAAGGAGGCGTCGCGCCACGCCATCATGAACTCGCCGCAGATGGTGGCGGCCCTGGTGCGCGCCATCTCCAACTCCAACGACCTGGAGACCACCAAGGGCGCGGTGGGCACGCTGCACAACCTGTCGCACCACCGCCAGGGGCTGCTGGCCATCTTCAAGAGCGGCGGCATCCCCGCGCTCGTCAAGCTGCTGGGCTCGCCCGTCGAGTCGGTGCTGTTCTACGCCATCACCACGCTGCACAACCTGCTGCTGCACCAGGACGGCTCCAAGATGGCGGTGCGGCTGGCGGGCGGGCTGCAGAAGATGGTGGCGCTGCTGCAGCGCGACAACGTCAAGTTCCTGGCCATCGTGACGGACTGCCTGCAGATCCTGGCCTACGGCAACCAGGAGTCCAAGCTGATCATCCTGGCGTCGCAGGGGCCCTCGGAGCTGGTGCGCATCGTGCGCTCCTACGACTACGAGAAGCTGCTGTGGACCACGTCGCGCGTGCTCAAGGTGCTGTCCGTGTGCTCCTCCAACAAGCCGGCCATCGTGGAGGCGGGCGGCATGCAGGCGCTGGCCGTGCACCTGGGCAACCCCAGCGGCCGCCTCGTGCAGAACTGCCTGTGGACGCTGCGCAACCTGTCCGACGCCGGCACCAAGGTAACGCCCCCACGCCGACCCAGCGTCTCTTCTTACTCATTTATTATCGCCAGCTGCACATCCGCTTATGTAAAAAGTAGCAATTGACATTACGGATACGTCTAGTCCCCGATTGATCCAGATAATGACACTACTGTATCTTCGATACTAGCGATGCGGCGATGCGAAATACTAGCTCTCGTTCTTCCAGCGCGCTCCCTCGTTCTTCTAGCGCCGCTCTCTCTTCGGCTAGGGTACCTACTACCGCCTCGAATTAGTTTCTTACTCGCATTCTTCTTTCATCGTGACCCACGAAAGCCCGTCGCTCTAGGCATAAATAGCCCTAAAAGATGCACTCTGTTTAGGACAAGTATGTATCTAGAGCGCGCAATTATAGCGGCTCAAAAAACGTTGGGGCCGGTCATTTCATCTTTGAAATGACCAGCCCCTATGATATCGACCGGCCGCGTATGATATAGAGTCGACGCTCACCCGCCCCCTACATAGTCGACCGGTATAAATTATCAATTGAGCGAAGGATAATTGCATGCTCTAGCTCAATAGATTCTTTGATAAATGCCTGAATTTCCATAGATACAGCGGATGAGCCAATTTGAATATAATACTTTGTTCTCGGGTAGATTCATCCGATCACTGATTATATCGTAGATTCCTAAATATGCTACGGTTCATGCGGGAGACATTACTGATTCGATCGGATTAACATCCTAACCGAGGATTAGCATAAAACCTTTAGCCTCTATCAGCTGAATTCTAGCATAGATATGTATGAACTGATTTGCACTAAAGAAGTCATAAATAAGGGGAAAACGGATTTACCTCATCGAGTTGTAGCTCCCGATTTAACGATGTCGTAACCGCCATTATCAAGGGTAAACTGAAGTGCCGTCAGTTCTCCGCTGTTGTCCTGCAGGTAGGCGGCAAACTGCTACTGTTGCTATGCAAATTGCAGCAGTGGGGAGGTGACGCATGTAGGTTTAAATTCCGCCAAGCACACAACATTCTGCTCACTTCCTCACACCCTATCCCCGCATCGCCTAGCCGTTAGAGAGTGCGTTACTGTTCTAACTCGGTATACCTTGGCATCGTATAGTTCGTGTACCCGATTCACCAGAGACATTTTCACTGATTAAAGATAATAAGGATGATGGTGTGAGCTGGCATGCAGATATCTGTCCTTATGTATGGGCTTCATGCAGTAAATTCATATAAATAAATACAAACGGAGCTGCCATGGAATTCACCGACCGGAGTCGGGCCCATCATAATACAATTTTTTTTTTCACACTTCTGGGGGGTTTATAATGTCAAAAAACCGTGATAGTCTTCAATTTCAGGGTACAAGAATGTTATAAACAATTAACCCATATGCTTAGACCAAGAGGTTAGTCTTTTGTAATATGTAAGTCCTACTTGTTTGCGATTTTTACGAACACCATTATGCATGTTGACACATTATTCAGTTTAACAAGAAAGGGGTTAGTCTGTAAATATTTCCAAGACGGGTGATTTATTTTTCTCGTTCATTTCTGTTGCAGGTGGACGGCTTGGAAGGTTTGCTCACGAGCCTGGTGCAAGTGCTGGCATCTACGGATGTTAATATTGTCACTTGCGTTGCAGGCATTCTCTCAAACTTGACTTGCAACAATCAGCGCAATAAGGTATGTAAATGAATAATATTAATATGATGTGATATATATACATTAACTGGAGCAAGGGGGCGAAGGACAGATGGAGAACAGTAAAATGCTGGGTAGGAAAAGAGAGCTATTGTAAAACCCAACCTCCGACTGACGAGATATTGATAAATAGATAGATAGATAGATCTTTATTGTATAACTATGTTAGAGGTACAGATGTTTGGGTACAAAATAGTTCGATACAGTTTGCCCACAGGGTGTACAATTTCATATCATGTTTATTATCACAGAACACGTCATAGATATAATACCTGACATCATGACAGAGCGTGTCATAGATATAATACAGACTTTTTAAGTGTGGACATATTACACTCATCAAAAACGTCTTATAAGAACTCAATAAAAAAAATTCTAGAGTATCTAGATGATCACAAAACATTTATACATATTATATTTCATTTAATTTAGTTCAAGGACATACTTTTATCTCAAGTATATTCATTATAATAACATATCATACCTAAAATTAAATATAAATATATTTATATACATACATAATATATTTTTATCTATTTTGTCTCTCCCCTGATTCCCCCCATTCTCAAGCGGAAACAATATAAAATTATATTGCGTTCATTTTGTATACTTTATATTCGGAATCACATTAATGGATTTTTGTCACTTTTAAATAGGTTTTTATTGCATTGTATGTAGTTCTGTTTGGTTCCAGAATAAAATAAAATAAAATAAATAAAAACACTCTGTGCTTATTAGTTATAGTTTAAGGCCTTGCCAAACAGAACGCATATTTAGCTCGCGTAATCCTGACGCCGCGCTATAGTGCCGAGTTGTGTTGTACTGTGACGGTATTATACTGTCAAACAGAGCGCGGGCGTCCTACCGCAACTTTAGAGCGCCGCGTACTGCCAGCGCCCGCGCTCTGTTTGACAGTATAATACTGTCACAGTACAACACAACTCAGCGCTATAGCGCGGCGTCAGGATTAGCGCTGTAGCGCTCTGACGCGCGCTAAATACGCATTCTGTTTTGGCGAGGCCTTTAGAGTCGTAGAGTAATTAGATGACAATTATTGTTTTCATTTATGGTATTAATATTTGAGCTGCTATTTTTGAGATTTACTTACAGTAATCAATCAAAACTATAACAAGATTCCAATAAATAATCAAAGTCAAAATTTAAAAGCAATTCAAGGTTCATAATAATAATATGAGAATAGTCCAAGAAATAAAAAGAATTAATGTCTCGGGTAATTATTGCATGGACCTCTCTAGGACAAATCTGCGGGTAGAAGTGGATATGCTCACTGGGCATTGAAGGCTTTTCAAATTTTGGGCATCGTGGACGAGACATCTTCTCAGGGCTGCAGAATCGAAGAGGCGACAGCGTAATAGGTGAACTGTGCATGATCTACAGGAAATTACTCAGTAGATGTGGCAGAAATATGTGAGACCCAACCTTTGTAGATTCTGCAAATAGCACCTGACATGAGCCGGCTGTAGGACTTGTAGGCAAGCAGTTCATTTACAAAGGCTTCACATGGGGAGTCAAGCGGGGGTGTCGGACTACGTACTGACAACGATCCCAAATCTTATCTAACTAGAGTCTTTACTTTTACTTCAAAATATATACTTTTTATTTCAAAATATATTTTAAACAATGTACTATAACATTATTTCAGCAATTAATAAGCATTATAAAATACAGGGGAAATTGAACAAGGTATTAAGTAAGGCTAATTTACATTATGGCAAGTAGCAGTGAAGGTGAGATTGATTAGTTAACATATTTTTGTAGTGTTTAAAATTAAGCGTAAACAAAACGTTTACACAGTGTTAAGTGCTTCTTACGGATCCAAAAAGTCTGTTCGTGTCGCAAAATAGAGGACGAACAATGCTTAAAATTACGAAACATTTTAAAAAGATAGTCACTGACATCGCATCAGAGATCGAACATGAATCGTTAGTTGAAATCGAAAAACCTAAGAGATTACGGTGAAGGAAATGGATAAGCATAAGACTTTAGTATAGAGCTAGTGATAAACTTTTCCAGGAACTGATTAATTAGAATTTGACTGAATTTTGTAATTCAGCGTGAATGACAGAAGATAAATTTAATAACTAATTGACTATGAGAAATGCATTATCTGAAAAAATGAAACTACAAAGATTCGTAGTCACAATGGTAGAAAATAGGATGAAATATAGAAAGAATAGAATTGGTAATGGGGAAATACTTTGCAGGTGACGGTGTGCCAGGCGGGCGGCGTGGACGCGCTGGTGCGCACGGTGGTGAACGCGGGCGACCGCGAGGAGATCACGGAGCCGGCCGTGTGCGCGCTGCGCCACCTCACCTCGCGCCACGTGGAGTCGGAGGGCGCGCAGAACGCCGTGCGCCTGGACTACGGGCTGCCCGTGGTGGTCAAGCTGCTGCACCCGCCGTCGCGCTGGCCGCTGGTCAAGGCCGCCATCGGGCTGGTGCGCAACCTGGCGCTGGCGCCCGCCAACCGCGCGCCGCTGCGCGAGCACGGCGCCGTGCACCACCTGGCGCGCCTGCTGCTGCGCGCCTTCCAGGACGCGTCGCGCGGCGCGCCGGGCGGCCGCGGCGCCGCGCCGCCCGCCTACGCCGACGGCGTGCGCATGGAGGAGATCCTGGAGTCGGCGGTGGGCGCGCTGCACGTGCTGGCGCGCGACCCGCACGCGCGCCACCTCATCCGCCAGCAGAGCGTGGTGCCCGTCTTCGTGCAGCTGCTCTTCAACGAGATCGAGAACATACAGGTGACGACGCCCCGCCGTCTTCGATACGGTCCAATGTATTACTCGGCGCAAATACGACGCGCGACAGATTTACGCCCGTGCGTATAATACGTATACTATGCATAATAGACATTGCTTAAACTGAGATCAACGAGTCATATAACGAGTCATATGGGCGAGTCATATCGAGACCAAAACAAAGAGGGCCTGCCTAACTTTTTGGCAGTGTCTGAGACTAATGGGGAAAAAATGGGGTCTCAACCCAAAAATCACACTCTGGCTGTACACATCAGTCATCAGGCCCTCGCTGACTTATGGATCAGTTGTATGGTGGCCCAGAACACAACTGACCACAGTAAAAGCAAGACTCCAGAGCCTACAACGCTCAGCGTACGTAGCAGCCACTGGATGTATGAGAACCACACCATCGGCCGCACTAGAGTACCTCCTAAACATGAGACCTCTGGATCTTGTCATCCAAGAGGAGGCTAGGGCAGCCGCTCTAAGACTAAGAGCAAATGGACTGTGGAAACAAAACAGAGAAACACCACACTCAAAAATTCTGAAACGGGTTTTAGAAGAAATTCCTCTTCTGGACGCACCCATGGACAGAATAATATGCCATCATGTCTTTGATCGTAGATACAATATCCAACTCATTGCAGAACCAGCAGATCACTCTGGTACAAATGAAGTAAGGATATACACAGTCGACTCCAAAACCACTCAAGGTACAGGAGCCGGCGTCTTCTCAAATGATCTAAACATCAAAATATCAACTACCCTAGGCAACTTAAATACGATCTTCCAAGCAGAATGCATTGGCATCACCAGAGCAGCACAGGCAGTCGCAGCCAAAGATGTCGGAGACGTAAGTTTGAAATTTGTCTCCGACAGTGCTCCGTGCTACAAGCGCTAGCAAAAAATACGATAACCTCAGTCCTAGTACTGGAATGCCACAATGCGCTTCAATCCATTGCAGGGTAAAATAAAGTGACCCTGCAATGGATTAAAGGGCACAGCGACTCACTGGGCAATGACGCGGCGGACGAACTGGCCAAAAGGGGATCAAAGAAAATAGTATATGGACCGGAACCCTTGATGCCCATTCCCCAGGCCCAAATAAAAACATGGCTACGCAGGAACACCGAAGAAACCCACCTTACAGAATGGAAAAAAAAACGCAGGATGCAGGCAAACAAAGAACGCGGTTCCGGAAGCGTCCAAAAAACTTGCCCGCAACCTCACCAGATTAAAAAGGGACAAAATCCGTAAAGTCATAGGTACTATGACAGGCCACTGTCCCCTAAACAAACACCTGTTTACCATAGGTGTGACAGACAGCCCTCTATGCAGAGGATGCATGGAGGAAGAAGAAACGCCACAGCATGTGGTCATGGAATGCAGGAGCGTGGCAGAGCAACGGGCAAGAATACTACAATCTCCAGCATCTCTCCCGGAGGCCTGTAGCAACCCAAACAGGCTGCTAACCTTCTGGGACAGCCTGGGTTGGCTGGAGTAACATAAATGGAAACATGAGCCACGCACAACGGCCCAATCAAGAGGTCAAGTTCGGGAAAAAGCCCAGTCAAACTAACTAACTAACTAACTGAGATGAACGATAGGATTCTTTTTCGTTTTATCAGTACGCATAGCCGCTTGCGAGTTACGAGAGAAAGAGACGACGTCCCCTCGTCGATCGACCGGACGATTGTCAAAGTGCCATCTTCTTTTCTTCACGTTCTCCAATTTTATTCTAAATATTGGCGCTCGGAATAAATGAATCGTAATTCAGATAATTATACTTCCGGCATTGTGTCCTAGTTTTGGCAAATTTTTGCATTGCAATATTTCATTTTGTAGCTGTCCAGAAAAATAATTTATTATTATTATTATTATTATTCAATATAGGAGCGGCTTAAACCGATGTGCCCATGTTGATTTATACACATGAATAATGTCAATCGTTGAATTCAAGAAACTAGTCCAATGGTTGCGTTACAATCAAGTCAATTACGTTTACCGATCCAGTCACTTCCTACAATAGGTTCCAGTCTCTTCCTGCAATTCAGTTCCAATCGTCCGCCTCTCGATTCCATATACACCCTTGTGCAAATTAATGTGGACAAAACAATTTTTCTTTAAAAATGTGTTTTATTCTTACAAAAAATACAATCAAGATACAAAGTCATAAAATTAATATTTGATATGTCCACCCTTGGCTTGCAACACCATATTAATGCGTTTCGGCATTGATTCTACCAGCGATTTGCAGTTGTTTTGATTTTTTGTTCCTGATGCCACACTTAAATCACTGACTCGATCAAGTTGGTTTTCGTTGTGCAGTTCATCTTTCTGAGCCTTGTCTTGCAGATGGACCACAAATTCTCAATTGGATTGAGGTCTAATGAGTTGCCAGGCCAATTAAAAACGTTTATCCCATTGCCAGTGAAGAATTTTTTCACAATCATCGATGAATGGCAAGGTGCCAGGTCTTTTTGGAAAATGGGGGTTTCCAAATTTATTTTTGAGAGCTCAGGGACCATTCTATCTTGCAAAACCTTTATGTATTTTTCACTATTCATCATCCCTATGATGGGTACCAATGGTCCTGTACCATTAAAGGAGAAACAGCCCCAAAACATTTGCTTCACGGGGTGTTTGACTGATTGCTGAATGTGAGCTAATGAAAGTGATTCACCATCGGTCCGACGAACAAACTAATGACGCATACCCTGGACAAAGAAATGGCTTTCATCTGAAAACAACACCTTTTTCCAATCATCTTAAGTCCACCCTTTATATTTCTGTGCCCAAACCATCCTCTTCTTCTTCATCACAGCAGTTAGGAGTTGCTTCTTAATGGGTGTTCGAGCCTTTCGCCCAACTTCTAGCAGACGACGCCGTACTGTCGAGGCATGTACACTTGTCCCAGTAACAGGTAGCTCTCTCTGTAAGTCTTCGCTGGTCTTTGTGGGGTTTATTTTACTGTTCCTCAACAAAAACACATCATTTTTCTTGGTGGTTTTTCTTTCTCGGCCACATTTTCCCTCTCTTCGTGGTGAAATTGAGTCAGTTTCTCGATTGACTTTGATCAGTTTGTTAACTGCACTTTTAGAAATGCCACTCTATTCTACAATCTGCCTTTGAGTCTTTTTAGTATGTTCAGATAGTGTAATAACCTTAGAACGTACTTCTATTGAAATATCCATTGCCCATATACACTTAAACTGTCACTGAAAACTACAGAAAAAGTAAAAAATCTCAGACGTATCGCACAAAAGTTGAAACACTCAAAAACTACTCAAGCAACAACACACCTGCGTGATTGATTGAGGTTAACTAACACTAATGTGACGTTGACAGCTCCTAATATTGTTGACATAACGAAACGTGAAGCAAAATCTGAACCAGTATGAAAAATATGCTTTGTCCACATTAATTTGCACAAGGGTGTAAAATGCTACCTAGAATTGCTGTCTTATACATATAGCACCTTATACATCTCAATCGGGTTCTGCGCTTTCATCTAGTGTAGGCAATTTCATGTAGTGGGTAGTTTCAATGTTGAGAGTCCTCGTATTCCATATTCCCCAGTTCCCTTGGAATTTTGGTGAAATGTCTCTTTGGTGAATGCACTCCTACCAGCGACTGAATATATTTGTCAAAAAATGGATTTCAAATTTGGAAACCGTATTTTTAACAATGACCTGATGTATATCTTGTTTATCTTCAACATTAACTCAGCTGTTAAATTTCTGAAAGGTATTTTAAACGGGTTTTTAGTTATAACTGAGTTGTGCGGTTCCCATTTCAAGCCACTGAATATGGTCACACCGAGGTCCTTTTGTTTTAATGCACTTTCGAGTGTGGCTCCATTCGGAGAGTTACGATTTTTAGAATTGCATTTCCCAGTATGAAAGAGTGTAAGATTTAGTAGCTAATCATTAACTCATGATTCTATTAAGGTCATCCTGATTGACTCGGTTGTGTTGCCGGATCTTTGAAAAATTTAATATCGTCTGCAAAGATGCTACATGGCTATGAGATACAGTCATGAATGTCTGCGATGAGACCTGACCCAGGATGGAGTCCTGGGGCACACTACTGGTTACCCTTCGCTCGGTTGATAAGTCATTACCAATTTAGACTCGTAACATTCAGCTAGATAAAAATCCTTTTATCTATGCGAGCAGTTGACCTCTGATGCCTAGATGGCTTTTTCGTCAGATGTCAATATTGTTATGGTTGTCGAATTTCATGGTCCAGTGTTCTAAACAAAGAAGGGGGTCAGATAAGGGAACAAACTGTGCTTTTTTTGACACTACATTATCCAATAAAAAAATGTGAATTTCGTCTGCAATAATTTTTTCTATTGTCTTGAGCAGGATACTCGTTAAACTAAGTGTTTTATAATTAGCAGTTGGTCACCCTTTTTTTAAATCCATGTAACATTTAGTTTCTGTCATGTTGGTAATTCTTCGAGTGCGAGGGATTTCTCCATGTAAGACAAGGTTACACTAAGATTGCCAGCACACTGTTTTGAAACCAGTCCTAGGATATTCTTCTGGTGAAAAGTTTACATTTGTGGCTTTTCAACTCGTCTGGGTTCGAAATCGTCAATGTTAAAGACGTCATTGATATTTTTATTCTTGCTTTTAAATAATTTGTCGCTTCTTCCGTTCTTGCACACGCCATTATTGAATTTTTACAAGTTTTTATTTATCTTGCAATGTTTGCCAGTATGTATATATGTTTGTTTAGGTCAAATCTTGCAAGCTGAGTTAGAACCACTTCCTCATATCCTATGAAGTTGAAATTTTACTTGTTGGTTCAGTTCCGATGACAATGCAATTTTATGGTGAGCATGACCTGATTCTACACCCAGGATCGGCTCCCGATGAGGCTACTCTTCCACGGTCAACAACACAGACACACAATTTTGTACACGCTCTCAATTATAGTAGCCCTTTCTAAATTTCACTATGACATGGCTGCTGCACCCAGGGTTGGCTCCTAACGAGGGGACTCCTCAACGGTCAATAGCACAGAAACAAAATTTTGTATACGAATTCAATTATGTTCTGTTCTAAGTTTCACCGCGATAGGGCTGCTGCACCCAGAGTTGGCTTCCAACGAGGGGACTTCTCAACGGTCGACAGCACAAACACGAAATTCTGTATAGCTTCAATATTCCACGATGACATAGCTGATGCAACCAGGGTTGGCTCGGACAGAGCAATTTAATAAAAGCTTGTTTTTTAAAATGTGTTTTTACTATTAACTTATCTACATTGTGCATTATGTATAATGTATGTTGATGAAAATTAATAAAATAATAAGTAATAATAAATCTCTGAGACGCTTTAAATTTTGTAGCTGATCATATTTTGAGGTGTTCTTGCACTGATATCTTTCTTGTAGTATTTGCGCCAGCATTTTCCAAAAATTCATTCTTTTAATTGTATATAAAATTAATGAAGTCTCATTATAAATATGATAAAGACGAATTTACCGCGTGAAGTTTGTAGCACCTGTCGTTTCGGCGACGTTGCAGCCGCCGTTGTCTGACAATGGCGGCTGCAAATTTTGCGGTAATTTCGTTTTTATTCTATTTATAATGTCTAACAACCGCGATAGTCTTTAATGAAGTCTCCTAGATAACTATCTAATACGTATTTTTTTTTAATACAGCGTGTTGCAGCAGGAGTGTTATGCGAACTGGCAGCGGACAAAGAAGGGGCGGAGCTGATCGAGGCGGAAGGCGCAACTTCGCCGTTGACCGAGCTGCTGCATTCGCGCAACGAAGGTGTGGCCACCTACGCCGCAGCCGTCTTGTTCCGAATGTCCGAAGACAAGCCGCACGACTACAAGAAGCGACTGAGCCTCGAACTGACTAACTCACTCTTCAGGGACGATCAGCAGCTTTGGGCGGGCGACTTGGCTATGGCGCCCGATTTACAAGTATGATGCCGTTTAATAGTTGGATTGTAGTTTATTTAATTAACTCGAATGGGAGCTACAATGATGGATATGAGAAATTCACTCTAAATCAATACAAGTCGATCTGTAGACCAAAAGGCTGTTCGACTATGTAATAATTATATTTAATAATAGAGGGAGCGAATGGGCGGTAAGGTGAACGCTCAAATTTGGTAAGACTTCTGTCCTAAACCTACCACAGCCGGCCGTTAATCCGGAATTCACCGCTCACCCCCCAGAAGTGTGATAATAGTATTAAATGGGCCCGACTCCGGTCGTTGAATTCCATGAGAAATCCTTTTGTATTTTGTTTTATGTAGGCTGTAAGTATATGCAGGCGTACTGCTGATGTGTCTTCACACTGAATATTACGACTGGCCTGGCCATTTTTATATTT
This sequence comes from Micropterix aruncella, assembly GCA_944548615.1. Lineage (NCBI taxonomy): Eukaryota > Metazoa > Arthropoda > Insecta > Lepidoptera > Micropterigidae > Micropterix > Micropterix aruncella. The sequence goes on along the minus strand of OX155954.1, from coordinate 24,498,335 downwards.
ACTTGCGGTCGGCCCCTCTTGATACTTCCTAGGGCCAGGTCTTCCTATCTTAGATTTTCCCTCAGTCAAAGTCGGCGTTTCGTTGTTCTCTTTCGATCAGCGTCATCTAGATAGCTAGCGGCCTTCTTGCTACTGTATTATGATCGTTTTTGATGAGTGAAAAGCGAGAATCGTTTTTAAAGGCATTATGAAGACTCATTATCACTATCCAAATGTAACGAATCGCAACTCAAATCATTTACTACAGGAACCTGTCTGGTCAAAGGAGGATTTAGGGGCCGAACAGGGCCGTGTAGATAGTGCACGAATGACGTCTATTACGGTGTGGCACCCAGTCCAATCTTCGAAGAGGGACTATCCGGAAGAGCTCTGTCTGCGGCTGTATCTTGCCGTGGGGAATACCTCGGGCGGCTCTGAACGGTTGTGGCATCCGTTTTATTAGATACGCTGTCCAATCGGCGAATTATTGAGAAATTCTAGAAACGCATGTTTCTTAAGAAGCAGGAATAGACTACACTTACTGTCATATCCTTAGAAACGGCCTGTTAGGCACCTGATCCCTAGTGATGATGATGGGTTTTAACTGTACCATGGACCCGCGTGAAATTCTAATATGAATGGCTGCTGCAGTAGGTACAGATCCTGGAGGATGAAGAGATCCATCCAAATCTTTTAGTAAGGTAGTGAGGATGCCTGACAGTGGCAATTCCTAGTTGCTTTATGGTTTGAGTTTGACTTTTACGAGTTGTTCAAGGAGCTTGACTGTGGAATGTATTTGTCTACCAGTCTTTGCATGCGCTCCACGAAAGAAAGGACGACAACAGTCGTTTATAACCTCTTTGAGGTGGCCGGTTTCCTCAGAGCAATTGATACATTAAGTCTGATCGCAGGAGGTAGATTCGCTCGCAGCAATTGATACCTCGAGTCTGATCGCAGTAGGTAGGTATGTTTAGCCATACATTCTGTCAAAAATTGACTAACTATTTGCTGCATTTCAAAACCATAAAACTTTAAAAAGTGAGGTAATCTTTTTCAAAATGACTTTCAGTGCTTGTAAGTTTAATGTTTATTATTTAATAATGAATAATAATTTGGATTAAGATTATAATGTTTTAAAAATAATGTTGACTTACCCAGACTGTCAGGCATTAGGGTTAGATTTACTATTCTTCTCCAGGTGGATTTTTCTTGTCAGAAGTTAAAAATCATCGGTATCTTGACTTTTGATATCACTGCCCGAAACTCGAAAGTTGTAGCCTTTCCAAATCATTGTATCAAATAGGAATTGCGCAACTTTCAGAACTTCAGAGGATGATCAGTTGCAGGAGATGGTATTTACTATCTATCATATGGCCAAAGTCATTCAGTTTCTTAAACTTTGATCCTTGGAATAAGCTTCAATTTTAAACCCATTTTTTGTTTTGATTATTATAGTTTATAAAATTTTATTCAAGTTTCGGTTTGCCTAATATTAGAACATTTCCTTATTGCAAGATATTAAGTCATGTTTTACATTATATTGCAGTGCAATTTCGTAGGAAACATTTGTGCAAATGAGAGAACTAAAAGCATATGAGGGTTTCACTCCAAGTCTGCCAGTCAGAAGTGGGAAGATCTCTGATTAATCTAGTCTGTGTTCTAATTACTTTTAACTTTTATAACAATGTACATGACAGTCTAGCATCTGCTATCAGTTTTTTTTTGTTTTGTCATTCAACTTTGTGTTCCTTTGTTTTTAATTTTTGGTTTCTTTATTCCTAATTATGTAGGATATGCTCGGCCCAGAGCAAGGATATGAAGGATTGTATGGATCGCGACAGAACTATCATCAGCAAGGTAAACTATCAGGGTTATGGGGAAATAAACACAATGACTTGTACTGCATTATGCTCCCTTTTAATGTTTCGATTCTCTCGAGTGTCAATATCCTCAGCCGTCTTGAATTTGAAAATGCAATATCGGGTAAACTGTTGATGTTATCCATGATCTCCTCAATACTGCTGAGTATATTGCACTCCTGAGAAGATTTCCTGATGTATTCAGCACTCTTTCACTGATTTCTCTTTTTGTCTTTCATGCAGCTTAATCAAGGACCATTATATCACTAAACCAGGTGATGGGATTTCAGTAGTACTGTTTTAATTGCATGCATCATAAAATCTATCTACTAATTACCTAACATTAGAAATAATAGAGCATGGATAATCTTAACCGAATAACATCATTTGGTCCTTTTTAACAATAATAAATATTTTGTGTATGTTTTTAATACTCACGGGCATTAATGTATACAGATTTTGTACTTCAGCAAGCCGGACTTACTTTAGCAGGCCACCTAAGAAAAGGGAAGATCTAGACGAAAACACAATACATTTTTTTAACCCTTTCCGTGCCAGACAAGAATAAACGATCACGTCTTCAGTGCCACCATGCAAATTTGCTCCTATGTGGTAACACGTAGTTGGCATAGTCATACTGAAGATCATTTTCTATGCCTTCTACGACTATTATCGTAGCGAGATTTACAGTCGCCGGTGTTTGCAAGGTATGAAGAGGTCACTGACCTCTATTAAACTCATACCGTTGAGGTGTGTGCGGCGCGAGCGGAGGGCCTGTAGTGCTGCAGCGAAAGTTCATTAGTCATGACATTACGTGTCAGTATCGCCGATTCATTTGTTGTGCAAAAATTATATAAAATGAAACATTTGAGAAATGACAAAATTCCTGACCATGTGGGTGGTATGGTAATGACTCTTGTGATTTAAATGTTTTTTTCACTGATTACTGAGGATGATTTATACCTTCAACCTACTGAATCTTCCGATGAATACTTCGTTGACATCGAACAGTTCGATGCCAACTATGTATATACACATAGTCGGCATGGAAAGGGTTAATGGCAGATCGCATAAATGTATATTTTTTTACGGCAATCCGGCCTACTGGAATAGAAAAATAGATAACACTAATGTATTGCTGGAAGATGTCATACAAATTAACCCAACGAATGTCGCTCTTTGAGTGCTTTCGTTTTTTAAATCTGCACTGCTAGTATGCGGTATCTTATTACTGAGATAAACATTATAGCTTAATTAGATTTTGTCAATCTACTGTCTTAACTTAATTTTTCATCTACCTATTTATCGAAATTTGATGTTCGCTTGATAAGTAGTAGTATACCTAGACCAGTTATTGACCTACAGATATGTTATATTTTTACCAAGTGTAAATAAAGCCAATAGCTTTTGAAAAATATGTAATAGTTTTATTTATCATGCGAGTAGGCCTAATAAGTGTCCTATACAACCTAATCTAAATTAATTGAGCTTTTAATACAATAAAGAGTGCGAATGTCGGCGACTAACGAGAGTATTATTTCCAGGCTACGACCAAATTCCGATCGACTCGATGCAGGGGCTGGAGATAGGCGGGGGCTTCGGCATGGACCTGGACGTGTCTCCGTCGGGGGGCCTGGGGGGCGCGGGGGACGCCGTTGCAGAATTGGCTTTTCCCGAGCCGCCTAACGACAACAATCAAGTGGCTGCCTGGTACGACACCGACCTCTAGCCTTTCCGTTCGCCCGCCGACTAAACATTTTTTAAAACCTCAACTTTTGTATCCGTACGACGTACGTGCGTAATCTAGAATTTTCAAATCGACGAAACTGAATTAAAATCTATCGTAATATTCAAATATTTAAGTAAGTAGTCCATTTTTTTTTCAAAAAGCAGCTTCGTTCGCCGTTCGATCCTATAGGAGTTACCGGCCTTCGAATTAGAATATCTAAAAATATATATTATTAACTTTAGGTAATGCGTAGACTAAGTAGTTCTACGAAGCGACTAGGCGTTTTTGCATTTCTGTTTTAATTATTACATACGGAATTATAGGGTATCGAAATTTCCCCACAGTCGAAGGATATTCAAAAAAAAAAAAAGACTGCGCATTTTCCGATTTTCTTTTTTTATTCACACGACTTTTATAGTACATCTTTTGTATCTTCTCTTTTTTATTTTAATTTATTTAGTTTTTAAGCAATAATTTTATATAATAATATCCACGACCGTTTGTGAAATAACTACGAGCTTGCCTTCGATGGAAACGTCGCATTATTTTCCACATTTTAAATTTATTGTTAACGCGACAACAATTTGCAATTTCTCTGTGTGATAAAGTTTGCGAGTTTCCCATCATGGTAGTATTATCTTCAATACTTTTAAGATCATATACTGTAGGATTTAAGAGTAGAGAATAGAGGCAATGTTTTGTGTTGCATCACTTGCAATGGTTATTATCATTGCCTATAAATTATATAAGCTATATAATTATGAAGTTAAATCTATTAAATTAATTAGAACAGTACTTTCTTGTTTTATTTTCCGATTTCTTAATCTTGTCCACGGAGGCCAGATTCCCGACTTGATCTTGCCTCCTCTGTTGTTTATTTCCATCACTGTTCTGGGTTACATAGAAGGTATTTAACCACTGGAATGCCAATACTGCCGATCGGTGATTTTACTATTGTGACAATTTGCAGGCGGCCAATCTCTATATCTATGCAATTATATGCGGTAAAAGTAGCCTTCATTGAATAAGCCACCGTTATATATCAGTATGCTAGCACAACCACCGCCTACAAATAAATTCTCGAGGGCTGAAAACATGCCATTGTGAGTTGTATTCCTATGGCTGGCTCTCTAAGGGTTAATGGTACTATTTGGGGTTAGTTTTTAATTAGTGACATCCTTGAGTGGGTGAATCGGTACAAGCAAATAAGCAACTTTTGATTAAAAAAGAAATAGTAAAAACAAAATACAAACATTCTCGCCGCAACGCTTGTGACTGGCGATATCATTCACAATGGAGTTAAAGGAAGCTATCATTTTCCAGATTGCAAAATAACAGTAGAAGAAACTGGAATAAATGTTGTTGGGAAAATACTAAAAGAAAAGTACATAAAATACAACTTCAAACTGAATTTGAAAACCGGTCTGCTCATTTCCAAAAGATCTTATGTAAAATGGGGATTTTCGAAATCTCCTCAGTGGATATCGATAACGTACAAAGCGATTTGCAAATTAATATGATAGATTTGCTGATACCCACTTTTTAGCTAAAAAACTAACTTGATGGATTTCCACGGGAGTTTGCCTTTTGAAAACTTCAAGGACTTCAAAAAGGTTAGGTCAGCAAATGATTGCTATGTTTAGGAGTGCTTATATTTGCAAGCAAACATTTTCAATTCTGAATTACCGAAAAAAAACTTTTCGGTTATCAAGATTAGTATGTAGACAGACAATACTATGAGATTGTCGTCAGATGTGTCTACTTCATAAATGCGAGCTAATATTTGTAAATACTCGTAAGTCAAATGCAGCCACAAAAATGTCATCAATTATTATCATAACTAATTATTTAACTACAATGAATATCGTAAAAATATGTAATTAACATTTTATTTTTAAAACTAAACTATTTGTACACAAATATAGTAGGTATACCTATACTGTAATGACATAGCTCAAACGCAGCCCGCACTAATTCCAATGTAAAATAATTGGTCCTTTTACAACAAAAGGTTGTCGACCCATGCTCTATATTCTATATAATCAATGGTAAAACTAAATACATTCCATTAAATAACGGCATTGTAAGAGGCCAGCTGGTCGAACGCAATCATCTCATCATTCGCGATTGCCAGCGAGATGCCACGTGTGATTGCCAACAATTGTATTAGTCTGACAGATAAAATATCTCGGAATAATGATAGATATACACCTACAGTGGGAACCACAGATAGTGTTTAGTTTATTAGGACGACTTACAGTGGTAAAAAAAAATATTGCATCACCTGTTTTTTTTAAATAATTCGAACTTGAGATCCTCATTGTTTGGAAACCAGTTGATGTAAGTGGTTCGTTCTTGTTTAAATTATAGGCTTATTTATCTGGTTATCATTTAATCGTATTATTCATATAGCAGCACTTAAAATTAGTTGTCCATAGTCAATTTGACCTAACCTCCTTAAGTACGTGTTTTTCACTCGCGGAAGTTGTGTAGAGAAAATGGGGAAAGGAGTAGAATTAACGTCTGTTAACAAGAGTGTTATTACTGCATTGTCAATCGAGGGTCTCAGGTCATCCAAAGTGGATTCCGCTCTGGAGGCAAAACGCGGAGGTATGAAAGTGGCAAAGGCAAGTAGGAACTTTAACGTGCCCAGAACAAGCTAGTTGGTCGATCACCATTAACTTCAGACCACGTGGGGCCTCAAGCAGTCCTCGGAGTAGACATCGAACATTCACTCGTCGTGTCGATTAAAGATTGTGCTCGTGCGGGATTTCCGATTAACAAGGATAATTTGTTGGAATCTGTATGAAAGATAGTCACTGAAGGCAATATCCTAAACCCGTTCGTAAACGATCGGCCTGGCAGATCTTGGTTCGATGCTTTTATGAGAAAACATCCTGACTTGAGCAGAAAACATGCTGAAAACATAAACAGGGCGCGAGTTTTGACCACCGAAGAGAAAATAAAAGGTTGGTTTGTTGAAGTTGTCGAGTTGCTGAGCCCTGAAGGGTGCAAAGTTCTTGAAGATCCCGAGCAGGTGTGGAACTGCGATGAGACATCGTTCTTGTTAATGTATGAGACATCCAAAAATAATGATAAGGAGAATATTTCTACGTTAATCACGGTGAATGCTCTCGGAGAACTAACTCCACTCCTAATCTTATATAAGTATGAAAAGACGAAAAGTCGAAAGCAACGAGCTTCAAAAAGATTTTCTTCGAAAATATAAGACTAGTAGCCAGTTCATCATGCCACAGGTCCAAGATCTTGCGTCTGTTGCCGTTACTGACACTAAAATGATGTTCACAGGTGCAACTAAAAGGCCAAATTTCTTTTATATATTTGAAATAAATATGTCTGGATTTTATGTTTGCTAAAATTAAAAAAACTATGTTCTTTGAAATAGTATTTTTAAAAACATTTAATGTAATAATGAATTAAATGGATAAAACTGGGACAAATGCGTGGCCAAAACTGGGGAAGAGTGGCCAAAACTAACACATTTCTCAGTTTTTTATTTAGATTGTTTCATTGTTTTTTTGGCATATATTTTTCTTGAAGTTATAAACATTTCTAATAGACAGATAGTTGTTTTTACTACAGCTGTAAAAAACAGATTTTATAAATAACACAGGCCGACATGATTTTTGGTGTTTTGATTTTGACGAGTGTTCTTAACCCCTCAAATGAATGGCGATTAGCTCGGGTTGCCTACGGCAAAATGTATATAAATTTATATTTACATTTACATTTACATTTACATAGAGCGGGGTTTACTATAGATCTATAGCATTACTATAGAGCGGATTACTATAAAGCGGCGCACATTTACATTTATATTTACATTTATATAAATTTATATACATTTTGTATACATTTTGCCAAGGCATCCCTTTAGGGACGCCTCACATTTGAGGGGCTAATTTGGGTACCTACGCTGATTCCTAATATGAATTCGGTTTGAGTCCATCACGTCAGGATTTTTAACAAAATAAAAAAAAGTTTTCATATTTTTTTGTATGATGACAACATTCCACCTAGTGGAGAATTCCTTAATTTCGTTAAATTTCTTCAATTTCATTCATGATAGTATTTCGATAGAATTAATACTGTAGGATAATATATGTTGATTTATATGGCAACACTGTTAGCTATCCGCATCTATCAAAGTCAACTTGACAGCAGTTATTCGCGGGAAGGAAAAATTGAAATTGGGAGCTGACAAATACGATTCCACATCATGGAGGTTATTCATTGACCCTTCTAAAATAAGTCTTAAGGGTGTATTGTTGCACAATGGTAATACATATGCCTCAGTGCCCGTTGCTCCCTCCGTGCATCTCAAAGAAACATATGAAAATCTTCAGCTATTACCAAATAAAATAAAGTATGACGAATATAGTTGGCAGCAGTCCGGATTCACAAAGTATCCGTGTTTCTTGTGTGAGTGGGACAGTCAATCACGAAATCTACATTACATGAAGAAAGAATGGCCAGCCAGAGACCAACTTGTGCCTGGACACAAAAATGTGCAGCGTGATGCATTAGTTGACCCAAATTTAGTTCTTTTGCCTCCCCTTCACATCAAATTAGGACTAATGAAACAATTTGTCAAGGCTTTAAATAAAGAAGGTGACTGCTAAATACCTGTGCGAAAAATTTTCTGCACTTTCTGAAGGAAGGAATTTTCGTAGGTCCTCAAATTCGAACCTTAAAATTCGACAGTTTGTTCCATAATACGATGACCCAGGATGAATCTGATGCATGGAGTTCTTTCGTAGAGGTCATAGATGGTTTTCTCGGAAACAACAAGTCACTTCTCTCGTCAGTTCTCGGAACAACCATTTTGGCTACAAATAAATTGTAGCCAAAATGGTTGAAAATTATAAAAAACTGGGATGCAATATGAGCGTTAAACTCCATTTTCTCGATTCCCACGTGGAGTATTTTCCTGAAAACCTTGGGGCTGTCAGCGAGGAACAAGGAGAGAGGTTTCACCAGGACATAAAGGAGATAGAAAGACGTTATCAAGAAAGATGGGATGTTAGAATGATGGCGGACTACTGCTGGACATTGAAGAAGGATTCACCGGCTAAACTACACAAAAAGAAAACAACAAAACGTAGTTTTCAAGGAAAAACGGAAAGCTTTTATTTAAAAAAAACCAATGCTTGTGTAATGTACACACTACAACTCTTGTTTTGCAATGCATCTTTCGATATGTATAATTATTTTAATAAATATTTTCTCTGTACTTATTGTCGTTTATATGAAAATTTACAAAATCACTTTACACACTTTTCTTGAAAATCTGACGTGCTGCAAAAAAACTAAGCATAGATTCGTGATCAGCATACCCTAATTACTATAATACACCTATCAGACCTGAAACACTTTTTCATAAAAAAAAAATGTAGGCCTGTGTAATTGCTTGAGTAGTCCATATCAGAAGTTGAAAATTTTCTTATAGTGGCCAAAACTGGGTCAGGCTCCCTACGACCAAAAAGTTGCGACGCAGTTTTTTGCACGCGGAAACTGGCTTTCGAGCGGTTAAATTACATTACATTCGTATCGAATTGGCGACTTTGAGCGGACGTGTCATAATATATAATACAACACGTATATACACTACTGTCATATACATCCAAGCTACTGTAAGTAACAGGTAGCTACTAAAAGCAGTTTGCATGATGCTACTTTGAGTAAATTACCTATTTAAAAGATAAATAGAAAATGATTTCAGTCTAATAAAATAAAATAATATAAAATAATCGTGCATCGTTAAAATCAGATCATATAAACACTCAACATATAAAAAAAATAAATAGCTAAAATACTAAGAAAAAAAACAAAATTGTCATTTTTTAAAATGTCTATATGTATGTGTATATTTTTGCATGATGATGGTTTGAGTATATTAACTATTTTAAAGACAATTAAAAAAAGAGTTTAGTATAACTGAATAAAATAATTTTAAATAAACGTGATTTGTTAGAATTGGATCATATTTTGTTTTCCATATTATTATTATGAAATACCTTTTAGGAATATTAGAAATTTTATTTTTTACAAAAAATTTTTTTTCTATAAATATTTCAACTGAAATTGAAAGTTTAAAATTCTTGTATTGGTTTACCTATTTGTGAGATTCTAGGTTTTTGGGAATATTTTTATTGATTTCACGGCATTATTAAACGTATTATTTTATTTATCATTAGGCAGTATTTAATTATAGGTACGAATCTGAGCCAACCTTAGTGCGGACGTCTCGTGCGATCCAGTTAGGTTAGGTTTAATTAAATCTGTATCTGTTACTATGATTTTTGAAAAATAAATAATTTGAATTTGAATATTAAATGGTCGACATATTTTATACAATCGATAGCTACCTAAAATACTATATGAATGTATATATTATTGCATGACGCTAATTTGAGTATATTACTTTTTCTAAAGACAAATAGAAAATGAGTTTTGTATAACTGAGTAAAATAATTGAAAATAATCGTGATTATTAAAATCTGATCATATAAAGAGTCAACATATTTAAACAAGCAATAACTAAAATACTAAGAAAAGAAATCCAAATAATATTTTTTTTATTATGTATATATTTTTGCTTGATGTTTGACTATATTACCTGTTTTAAAGACAAATAGAAAATGAGTTCAGTATATAATTTAAAACATTCGTCAATTTTTAGAATCAGAGTATATAAACAGTCAACATATTAAAAAAAAAACAATAGGTAGCTAAAAAACTATGAAATAAACAAATGATAGTGTCTAAAAATGGCAAAACCTATTTAAAAACTCAATATAATCAACAGTTAGTTAATTTAATAGATGCTGTTATTCAGTTAATGTCGCTGTAGGCATGGGCGCCGGCAGCAGGGTGCAAGGGGGTGCACTTGCTCCCCCCTGTCGGCAACAAAGTACCTACATATAAAAGATAAGGATTTTTTTATCAAGTTAATGTTTAGATAAAAACTTAAGCGTCTAAGTTGCTGTCCAAATGTGTTCATCACATTGTCATTAAATTGAGTGTTTCTATTTTATTAGTTAAGGCGACATGATACCCGGGAACAACCATATCTGATGAATTTTAGTTTTATGAGTTTAAAAAAAAATGTAAACATTAATTAAAAAAACTTTCTATGTAAATCTCTCGATAAGGAACCAATTTAAAATTTGAACTCAAAAAAGTTACTCATTGCCTTGGACAAAGGCTTTAAACTGACTTCGAAAACTTTCAGGCGCGTTTACTCCTACAATGTAAGCGGTGAGTGTGTTTTATTATAATTTCATAATATTGATTAGTTAATTATCTAGGGCAGCACTTAGCCACATTTTTATTTAGGCCCTAAATTAATTACAACTAATTAAAACGTGAGAGCGCTCTCAGAGTTACGCTAAATATGCTTTGCTATTAACACCCTTATACTACCACTGCGTAAAGATAGTTATTCTGTGCTAGCGTTGCGATAGGGCATTTAGTAGCCGGCGCGAGTCGACGTAGAATCTGCGCTTAACGCTTCGTCAAGATTTTTATTGGCCAAACCCTACAAAATTGACCCCGCCTATTTTTTCGCGTGTCCGCCCATTTCGGATATTTTTCTAAGGTCTCATAGTATGTCGCCTTATTAGTATAGGTTGTAGATGCAGATGCACCTCCCTGAAATTAATCCTGGCGGCACCCATGGCTGTAGGTATGTATTATTTGGGTTAATGCTGAGTATCTACAGATATTCGTTACATTTATAGGATTTATAGTCAGTATCTATGCTTCCAAAGTATATGTGAGGATAGTACCTACCTAATAAAATTAGGGGTAGCCAATCCCCTATCGACGTTTCCACACGTCTTAATCCAATCCTCCCCCGACCAATTGGAATTCCTCCCGCCGACCGCTGCTTTAGATTTCTCCCCGTCTGAATGCAGACTTGGCTCGAAACTTTGACATAAACCGAAATCTTGTACTCGAATGTTAGTTATTATGTGCAATTAGTGAAGGGGGTATGAGACCGTTCGACGGCTTCTATTGAATCATGAATGTGTAGCGTGGATACGAGTGAGCGCGGTCATGCCATGCCAGCCACGCGTTTAACACTTCGCACAGGGAGGGGCGCTGCACACTAACCTATAACAAATTAGTTTACATTGATTCTACTACTAAATTAGTTTATGTCGATAGTAAATTCAGCCTTTCAGTCGCCGGTGACGAAACTGCAAGAGTAAGCAATCTGCTTTCCAAAGCACCTTCGCTGAAAACGAAACAAAAAATTAAAGCATTCAAGACGTAAAGCATAAAGACAAAATCATTCTTGCATAAGCCATTGAAATCAGGAGAACGCCAAAAATCAATCGAGATGAACGTTTCAAACTTTCTACCGCATAAATCCTCTAATTCTTCTCTAACCTCGAAAAGGTTCTTATCGCCGACCACTGACAACCGGAACGTTAAGCGGGACCCGGTGAGCGATGTGTGCAGAGACGATATTCAAAATTCCCGCCAAAATATACATTGCTACGATCTACGCCATCTGGCATCGCGGCGGTCTACCGCCGATTAAACTACCCGCCTCAAAACTCAATGAAAATAGAGTGGCGGCACGTAGCGTCCGCAACAGTCGCACTACTTTGTCCCCATAAAGACGGGAAATCTAAGAGCCGGTGCGGAAATCTAACGCAATCCATGGTATTTCACACGATGCGGTGCGGCGCCGCACCGCAAAGATTTCGCCGTATGGGTGTTCACTCGTACAGTGCACGGTGCGGCGCCGCAACGTTACAACGACGCCGCAGTGCGCGAATAGTGTTGTAGTTGATTGTACGTAGAACTAGTGAAATGAGGTAGTCAATGCCAATATCTTCTCCGTTGGTACTCATTCTACACTTCGATTAAAAATTGAGAAAAATACTTGAAAACAAATGAAACAGGCAAGCATGTATCCTCCTTCGACTGCACTTAACAACTGAGCTGTGCGGTTCCGGCGCATATTACCGGTTTGCGCGCGGTGCGACTCCGGAACGCACCGTACGACATACCATGGATATTTGTATGTAGGACGCCGCAGCGGCACCGCTCAGGCGCCGCGCCGCAACCGCACCACATCGTGTGGCCCGGCCCTTACTGCCGAAACGTAGCTACTTTTCTGTAGTGTGTGTTGTGGGGCGGTTGTGATGCGTGACGATAGGTGTGTTTCCGTGCACTTTAATAACTATCGTGTACTTGGTATAGAACATTATAGAATACCTTTAATGTGCTAAAAGTAACATTACACAAGGAATACTATACTGGCTATAAAAATATTGCAGCATCACTATAGCGATATCTTAGATTTGACCGTTTGATAAACTGATATTTAAATGCCATCGTACAGGTACACATAGAAGTTAATAAAGTTAAATTTAAAATAAACAGAGAAGGGATAAAGCAAAGGAGTTGGTTAGTGGCAGCATGAAAGCAACTGTTTCCTTAACAACTGTTGAAAGTGAGCAACAAAGGCGCATGCCTGAAAGATTGTGGGAGCTGATTCCACAAGCGAGCAAAATAGACTGTAAAATAGTACGTATAAACAGAAGAGTGGTGTAACGCAATAGCGAGTGTGTCATCCCGGCTTGATAAAAGTGGAAGCCCGTGGCCTCCCAAAGGGTGAACATTCTCCTTTCGATAGGAAGGCGAAGTGGGGTTATTGAGGATGTTGTAGTGTAGCGACAACGTATGTAAATTTCTTCTATCGCGAATAGGAAGCTATTGAAGCTGCTCACGAAAGCAGCTATCGCAAGTTTAAGACATACCTATGTACCTCAGCAGATGTTTTGCATACGCTTCAAATTATCCAAAATAAACTCATTGGCATCTATATATCCAATATGATATCCGTGCTCAGCTTGAACTGATATTCGTCATATACTCGTTAAGTACTCCCGTTAAGTTCACGAGTGGCGTTCATGGCGGGCTCATGACGATCGGTTGAACATATATAGAGTTGTCAACTACTACGGGCGAACCCGTCACCTCATGAAGTTTTAACGATTAGTCGTTCTCTCTTCCGTGAAGTGAACGCAGAAGACTTGGACAAAACAATCCACCATCAAGCTCCGCCACATGCCCGTAAAAGGCCAACGCCTTAAGCGCGAGATAACTAGGTGTGTTACCCAGCGAGCTTACACTCACGCCCTTACTTCCAATTGCGACCAGATTACTCCGGCCTCGATTGGTTACGAGTTCGAGGTCGCTTGCGCGGTCCTCTCCCTTACGAAGCGGTGACACGGTGTATACCGAATCTATCGCGGACCACGGCATCCTTTGCCCGGCTTTTGCCGGGTAGCCGATGGTCGTTTCAAGAGCAGTCGCCGTAAGGTCCGCAACCACCCCCGCTCTATAGGAAACAGTACTGCTTCCAGACTCCCCCGACTGTTAGTCAGAGTGCACAGTCGATTGGCTTACGCCGCACGGCGCGCAGACCGTCCAGGAGCGCCAGAAGGTTGATACCTAGGGGAAACTAGGGCTAAGACCAGAGTCCTGCCCGGGCTCGCACTTCATACGTGGAGGCCGCCGGATGAGTGTTGAACTGTGAATGTGACCAACCTTGAACAGAATTGGTCTTCGTGGTCAACTCAGCAATGGCCCATTAGCTCCCTAAATCGGTTGAACAGTATAGGAGTTGATGTGCTGCAGCGCCATCTAGTGGCATGTTACGACAAAGTGGATAGCACGAAAATATTACACTTGCTCGAATACCTGTGTACGTATACCAATTTTCATGGCGGTCGATTGAACGGTATCGAAGTTGATGTGCTCCAGCACCATCTAGACTGGCGAGTTACAACAAAGTGGATAAAATAAAATCCTTCTGCATGAAAAATTACACATATGTACTTACCAAATTTTATTGTGATCGGTCTAATGGTGTCGAAGTCTATTAAGCTCATACAAATATACCTACATCTATTTTTATATATCAGGATTGTATTATCAAAACAAGTCAGGTCCACTTTTTGATCTAACAAAGATTGTTGTTGAATATTGATCTGTATAACATTTAAAAATAAGTTTTATCTTCAAACCAAGTCAGATCCACATATATTCTTCGTTTTAAACGAAACAAACTGCCGCTTAGCATCAAAATAAGTCAGGTCAAGCGCACCCTCCTTTCAAAACAAGGCTGGTCCGATTCGCCCAATAGCAGCGCTCGATTGCAAGCCGCCATCTTGAAAATCGCCATACTCTATCTCTATCGACGCGCAAGGAAGTCACTTTGATACCGCGTCGTGATTTTGTCCAGTTTTCAATCACTTTTTATTAAGTTTCCTGGGAAAAGAATGGAGAAACCCGTACAGGAGGTCCCGCCTGATCAATCGCGCAAAAAATCAGCCTATAGCTCCAGGAGAAGTAGCAGTGAAGCCAGCTAAGGTTGCGGATGTAAAAAAGTTACTAAGAACCCACTTCGGTGATGATTGGGCCGAAAGACCGCAACTCCGAGACTATACATCACTACTCAGTACACCAGAAAAGACTTTGATCCACCATCTCAACTTATTTGATTCTATTGTTTGTTTTTTATGTAATATACATACGATATTAAAGTAATATACATACGAAAATAACGAGATTGTTTTGTGTCACTAGATTTTAATTGTGCCAAACCTATCAATATAAGCCGCTATTTGCATTTGTGCCAAAACAAGGCAAGACCTGTTTCTGCAGTTGCAAAACAAGTCAAGTCCAAAGTAATAATTTACAAAACAAGTCAAGTCCATACTTTATTAATAAAACAAAGTAAGTCCAAAGTAAAAAAATAATTTTCTCGTAATATACAGGAAAATCTTGCAGGATTTACAGTATTTCAGTATCAGTATACCTTCCTAAATATAACTCAATATATATAACATGTATGGGTTTTCTCAATAGTCGGCAACAAACATTTGCCATTTACTCAAAATATTAAAAAGTGGAACATAGCTTGTTTTGATAATAAGGTACACATTGTTGACGTTTACACCATTTACATTGACTCCACTTTCTATTAATCGATTTAGTTTTTATTATGCAGTAAATGAATAATACGCATAAATAAAATTTATTTCCAGTTCGTCCCTGTGAAAACGTTTATGGCGGACCGCCCATCTTGGAAGTTCCCCCACATCTTCGCAATTCACGCCGGCACCGGCTATTTTGCATTCAGCATCGGAGAGGTTTCACATGTGAATAGTTTCCCGAGAAGTAACTACTGCGTACATACAACTGCTACGTCTGACCGTAGCGCGCGAACACGATACATACATATGTGGTAAACCTGATGTGGTTTCTCATTTACAATAATTTGCTGAAGTTTCTAGCGCTAGCGCAGTGTTCTACATTCTACATACCACTTTGAGTAATGTTTTGATATTGCGAATGGAATGGACGAACAGTATTATGTTTCGCTACTGAGCTTGCTAGTCCATTTGTTTTTATACAAAAGTTTCTGGTTGTTGCTCTACTGTGCAAAGCCGAACGGGATAATATCGTATAATACAGGATGAGTTTCTAATTAGTGATACCCTTGCAGTAGGTGAATCAATACCAGCAAATAAGCATGTTTTGTTTTTTTTTTTGGGAAAACACAAAAATATATACATTTTTTAAAACAAAAAACAAGCATCTTCGAAAATTCAAAAAAAAAAAATATTGTTTTGTAAAATAGTATAAAAAGAGATAAGTACTTTGCGCAATCTAGCGGAATATTCGTGATATTTTTCATATTGCTAGATAGCGCAGTGCTCTCAGCGCTTGTCAAACATTTATGTATCAGTCAAGTATTTCAATTAACAAAAAAAAAAGAAAAAAGAAATTCATTTGAAAAAAAAAATCTTTGTATTTTTGTAATTTGACTGAATTGTTAAACCATTTAAAATATTTGTTTAGTAGGAATTCAATTCTGACTAATGTTCCACTCGTAATTTCAAGTATTTATTATTTTATAATATATTTTTTTGTATTTTTATTCTTTTGTGCATAAAATAACAAATGATTATTAAAAATTTTCATTATACTAATAATCATTTCATTGACTTAAGTGCATATGCGATTTTTATAAACATACCATTGAGCAATCACACACAAAATTAAATGTTTACCTTAGAACAGGTCCCAGCCTAGTTAGTTCACGTTGCCACTGGACTATTCTACGAATTCATTTTCTGTTACTGATTCAATGTTTAAAATATTTTTGGAAATATTTCCTAAGCTTAAATTGTCTACTAACATAATATTCGCATTACTAAATAATTAAATAAATAAATAACTAAATACATATGACATTTGAATTACTCCATGTTGAGTGGTTTTAAGTCACATTTTTGCTTGCTTAGGAGTTATGAAAGCCATTTGGTTGTAAAAGGCACTAGGTTCAAAATGTTCAAGCGATTCAAATTTAGGATTTTAATACGTTCTTTGCTAAAGGCATCCAATTCCATTGAAAACGACTTAATTACTGTAGAATGCCTGAGAAAAGTAAGGACTAGGAATGAATTAATAATAATTCAAAAGAAAAGGCGAGCTTATTGCCTACATGAAATATTCTAGAGCTAACTTGTACTAATTTTTGAACATTGTTTACAGATAGTTACAAATTTAATCTAGTAATACAAAAGTTTGAATAAAAAAAATAATTGATCTCTTTGTGGGCGCAGAATGTGCCATACCAAAATAAATTAAAGCCTAATAAGGCTGTAAAGCATTTAAGGTTTTATAAGGAGGAAAATGCAAAAGGAAAGGCAATATATGTGGAAGATTTCAAGTTATGTTCAATGAGTCTGTTTTAAAACGTGTTATGCTCGGTGCGATTGTCACCATTTCCGATAAATATAGTATTACTAATTTACATCTAAAGAGACGAGATGATAATTAGACCGTTAATCAGTCGGCGTGACACAGAACTGCATAGATTAGAGGGGCCAATATTTCGATTAATTCTTCTTCTTACTAAGAACTGCAATAAACCTATTAAAAACAAGAATCTGCATATCGGCAGCGGATCCGCCCGGTCGATTGCAGTTTAAAGCGCGGCCATCTGCCGCGATTACTTTTCAATTGAGCGACACGATCAGCGAGGAGATGTGGCGCCGCGACAATAAAAACGCGCGAGACTAAACGCGAAAGCGATATAAAAGTGTCGCCGTTCGCCCGTAAAAGAGTCTGCCCGCGTTACTTCCCGTCCGTTAGACAGCATCCTTTAGCAGAACGATGCCCTTTCACGGCTTCGCTTTACAAACTGCGCTACTTTATGTAGCTTCGATTCGATTTCATTGCAAATACCGAACGGCGCGTTCCGTCGTCGTTGAAAAGTCGAACGGACTTTCTAAATTTTTCTGTGTTTGAGTTGACTCTAGCAGATTTTCTGTTCACTATGTATTCTTCTTCTAGAGGTGCAATCTTTTAGGAATATACTATCCAATAACCAGTTTGGTTTCAAAAACATAAATCAACTACCATGGCAATTGGGGAACTAGTGAAGCTCATCTTAAAGGCCTTGGACAACTCTCTTAATCCCCTCGCAGTATTTGTCCAAGGCTTTCAATTCTGTCAAAGATGATATTATTCTAGAAAACTGGAGCTGTGCGGATTTAGAGGTAGAACTCTCGATTTACTAAAATCATACCTTAAAGATATATCTCAAATTGTGGAGATAATGAAAATTAAATCACTCCCAAAACGTATTATATGTGAAGTACTTTAAGGTTCTATTTTATGTCCGCTATTATTTATTATTTTTATAAATGATGTGGGCAATTCAATGCTCTTAAAATGTAATACATCACAGATGACATAGTTTTATATTCCGAGGTATGTACAACTAGTGATGAAGCGAGACATAATGCCAACCAATGTCTCTCTGTAGGTAGTAACTGGTTTAAAACGAACCAACTATTATTGAATCCCACCAAAACCGTAGCCATGACTTTTGCCATAGAAATTTTAAACCTGATAACAATATAATAATAATAAACGCTTTATTCGTACGAAAAGGCGAGCTTATTGCCTGCAGGCAATATTTTAGAGCTAACCTATACTACTGTAACAACATTACTTGCGAGTAGATGCTGCATAACTTAACCTATATAAAGAGACTAATAAAAAAAAGAGGATAGAAAGAAATATATATTTAACTCTTTGTGGGCACAGAAAGTGCCACATCAAAATAATCTTAACACCTATAAGGACGACAAGGTTTAAAAAGGGGGAGAATGGGAAGGGAAAGGGAATTTATGTTTAAGATTTCAAATGATCTCTTAGTGTGTTTTTAAAACGTGTTATGCTTGGCGGGTTTCTGTAATTTTTCCACAAAGCATTCCAAAGACGGGCTCCATGCACATTGAAAGAGAATGAGAAGAAGTCAGTGCTGTGACTAGGGATAGAGAGTAGCAGGTTATCTTTTGATTTCAGCGGGCGTCCGTCCATGAGCCGATAGTGCAGTAAATCTTCCAGTAAGATAATTGGGAGCGACGCCATCCAAGATCTTGAAAAGCATACAAAGAACTCTTATGTCTCTTTTCTCCCGGGTCGTCAGCCAGTGAAATCAATATCAATATTATCATTCTGCTTTTAGGGGTGCTATCATCTACCGAAGTTTGGCGATCAATTTAAGGCGACTTGTTTCCTCGACACAGCTGCTCTGAACAAGGATCGGGTAACGTGCTGGCCCCAAACCATTGGTGCAGATTTTAATCCAAGATGTTCTTGTTCTTCCCGGATTACTCTTACCTCATTCCTCTTACCTTGTATCTTCCCTTGGACGATCAGTTGTAATAGCTCATATTTTTGATTGCATAATATGCCCAATATACTCTATCTTCCTTCTTTTAATAGTTTTTAAAACCTCCAACGATTTACCCGCGCGTTGTAAAACTATTACATTTTGCACTTTGTCTCTCCAGGAAATCTTTAGCATCCTTTTCTAGATCAACATTTCCAACGATTCCACCCACTTGCACATGGCATCCGCAAGTGTCCACGCTTCTACACTGTGCAGTAGAATGGAGAAAATGACAATATGTATGACTAAAGAGCACAGCAGTAGTATGTCTAATTTGTTCAATATCGAGATAATTCCATAGAAACGTTAATATTCTCGCAATGTATACTGTGCTTCCACGGGCGTATATAAGGGGGGGGGGGGGTAGGGGGGTCTGGACCCCCCACACCCCTTAGCATACGACAAAATGAGTTCACGAAAATGAGTTCACCATTCTTTTCGAGCAAGCAAAACAGATGAGTTCAAGCTACATAATTGTTCCAAGAACGACTTGAAGTCAAACCCAGCGCAGCAATGCTCCAGGAGAAACTGCCGAAATATATTACCGTAGAAATGTATTTTACCCTTTCATTGACCATGTGGTTACAGAAATTATTTTATTTAAAGGTAGGTACTTAAAGTAACTATCATTTGTCCGCGATTAACTTGCGTGTATTTTAATGTTTATGTAATGTTTAAATAACTGAGATTGGAGTTTAGAATTTTGCTTTTTTCTGCGTGAAGTCCGGCCAATAACTAGTTTATCTTTGTACATTTTAGTACCCGCCCCCCCCCCCCATGTGAAAGCTATAGCTACGCCCGTGTGTGCTTCTATGAAAATATTTATAGAAAAACATAAATGTTACAATAGATTATGGTGATTTGACGGCTTTAAACTAAGATCATATTTATAACCGTAGAGTCAAACTCATATGCTCAAATCTTTATAACAAGTTGTATAGTGGTTAGGTCACGTGATACTATATTGTAAGATCACCATTTCATCATTGTGGGTCACTATTTTCCGTATTAATAATAACGTAATTGCATTTTCAGTTATGTCGGCGAAACGATTTCAACCACCACATTTTAACTCTTACCAAATGATGCCTGCATGCCAAATTCCAGCTCATTTATAAGAGCTCATACAGAGTCAGACATAAGTGCGTTCACAACACTTGCCCTCTGCCGGGAAAACAAAATTAAGCGTCCAAATTCCAAATTTTTGTAACGATTGTATAGAGGTCGCGAAACCGTGAGTCTGCCACGAGTCTCGTAATAAGTGCTCGCCATAAAACACGCCCCTCCGCCTCCGCCCGATGAGCCCCTTCGCATGGCTTGTGGGGGATGAGGGTACCGTCAAAAGTTCTCAACGCGAAAATATTGTTTTAAATCAAAACTCGCCGGTAATCCCCGGGAATGGCGCGGATTTATGCTCGCGCGGCTTCCGACCATTTTTACAAGCTTATGCAAATGTTCCGCTTCCCCGGAGGCAAGAAAGCTACGCCTTCAACCGCCAAATCAATCACGTCGACAGATTTACACATCACATAGTAATAATAAAACCCTTCGAAACGAGAGAGAGAGAAAGAGAGAGAGAGAGAGAGATAGAGAGAGAGAGAGAGAGAGAGAGAGAGAGAGAGAGAGAGAGAGAGAGAGAGAGAGAGAGAGAGATAGAGATCGACCTAAATCTCTTGTTGAAAAAACCCAGGTCAAATTGGTTGGTCCCCAACCTCCTCCCCTGAGCGCAACCCCCAACGCTGCGAGGTAAATGTGTTCCATTGAAATCGCTAATGTAATTTAAAGATATATTTGGTCTTCAGTAGTATTTTTGTAGTATTTCAGTAGAATTTTAGAGGTATATTTGCAGTATTTTCCGTGTTATTAAAATTTTATTTCTCTAATATGATGTAGTATTTTCTTATCTATGTTGGAGTTTAAAAATTACTTGTGTTGCTTGTATATGAAATATTCTACCCAAAATCTGCGTACCGAAATTGAATTTAATATATCTAATCTATCTTTACTTTCCCAACAGAGGACAAGTATTGTGAACGCACGTCTGTGTGTCTGTATGTTTGTGTGTATTCCTCCACAATAGCGCCCAAACGCTTCATCCGACTGATCTGAAATTTGGCATGCAGGCATCATTTGGTCATGACAAGAGTTGAAAAGATTTTGGTTGGAATCGGTTCACCAGGGAGAGCGCTAGTCATACTTCGATGCCGAAATATTGGACTTTTCGGTACTTACCTTACCTTACCTGTATATATAATAAAGATTTTGTAATATTTCGATTTTTGTTTTTAGATATCCTGCGACTCCCCGGGAGTCTTTACGACCCCCAGGGGGTCGCGACCCACTGGTTAAAAACAGTGTCTTAGTGTATTGCAGTAAGTAACTCGTCGGTTGAAATGTTGTAATTATAATACTCAGTTTATTTGTAGTCTCAACAGTATAGTCTGATAAAGCAAACGGCAACTCCTATATAATTTAGAGTGACGCACCTGCTTGGCTACATTTAAAATGCTACTCCTTCAATAACATACATTATTGAGAAGTTATCCGTTTTTAATCGATTCGTGAGCTGCCCGGGCGGTCTCCGCCATTGTTTCCCGTCCCCTTCCCTCCTCCCCATTAATCTCCCTCCCCTATAATTTCACCCTTCTTTGTCGGAAATCCATTTTTAATCGAACTCTCGCGTCTAGAGCCGGCCGTCTTAATGAACGTCCCGAGCGAACGGCCACCGATAATTATTATCTTCGTGTCCCTGACTGAGGCTGAAAAACGATCGCCGCCTTTTCAGAACGGAGGAAAAGGCGCGAAATTGGATTGATTAGGAAGTGATATTTTTGAGACAGATTCCGATATCCTTAGTTTCGATGGCTCTTCAATATTGAATGACTTTCGCTCGAAAACTCTCAATCGGTAAAAAGACGAACTGAAATAACATTTCACTAATATTTAAACCTTAAATACAAAATCGCGCGCCAGCAGACATTGTTTCCTGCTACGAACACAAGATTGGCGCAGGTACTACATTATATAGTGCCCAGGAGTTAACATTGTTTGGACAAAACCATTAGCATTAACTTGTTCCGAGATTATTGAATATTTTTGGAAAATACTTCGTTATTTCAGGACTGACACATGAGGTTCTTAAAAAAAGTCGCATTCAGTAGTTCTCTTTAAATAACTTGTCTGTAGTTTATCGATACGGTTTACGCGCGATGGCTGCGCTGAAATGTGTTCTAAAAATAATTTAAGATGCCCGCCGAACGATCAGCTGTTTTTGCTTTCGTTTGATGAAATTTGGCGGTGCATTCCATAACAGCCGTCGAAACATGCACACTTCTGTGGTAGGTACATCATAATATTTATTTTTATTTTATCCTTATTTTAATTATTACGAGATACGTCAGATTCGATCGTCAACCAATAGTTTGTTTGTTTCTACCTTTATTGTGAAATTCACAATGGTCAAGGTTATTATACGGATACGGCAATATCTCACCACCAACCCCACTATGAAGTATTTATACGTATGTGTGCATTTAACATGTGTGCAAGTGTGTGCCCTATTATGACATTCAATCAACAGAACATAGTCGGAAATAGGCTGAATTTTATGGATTAACATACAGGCAAAACATGATACCGATGAAAACATGATAGATATACGATGAAAGTTTTGCTGCACAGGGAAACAACAATTTAAGTACATGGATTTAGGGAGGGGGGGGGGGGCAGTGGATTCTAGAAAACCATCGAAAGTTTGTAGTTGCGTATTTCATAACGTATAGAAGCATCTTTTCTGGCTTTCTGGGTATTAATAAATGATTATTATCTAAATTAGCTGTTATCTATCTTATCTAAATGGGATCTATAAGGTAAAATATATTTTTCTGTAGTCTTTCTATTTTGTATGGGAGATGAGGAAGTTGGTGTATTCATCTGGTCATGGATCTGTAAGGTCTTAGTATTTTTTTAATGTTTTTAATGGATAGTTAGTTCACTAAATATGTGACACGAAACTACATGGCTATTACGTTTTTAAATTAAAAATTGTTATCTCGATATAATGATTTTGTAAATTAAATTGATTTTCCCTTGTGGTCTTGTTGGTTTATTCATTTTTCGATTGTTTTGTTTATCGCTAGTAAAACTTCCATGAACATTTAACAATAACAGCCCTTGAATGTGTTTAGTAAAAAAATATTAGGTATATTAGGCATAAAAAACTATATCAAGCATATTCAGAGCTAGGAGAGAACTCCAAAAAATCAGTAAAACACACTAATATAAACTATTTCTAGGTAATTTGATTTTTCATCTCGATCGTGATCGCTTAGAAATTAATTAAAATCTCAGCATAACTTACATATTTTTACACGACTGTCCAACAAAAAAGAAGTGTAATGTGTTCAGGGTTCATTTATGTATGTTCTCCGTTTCTTTATTCCATCATAGCTCCTAAATGCTTCAAGTGATTTAGAAGTGTGTGGTATTGTTAGAATCGTTATGCCATCTCGAGTGCCATATAGGGTACCTTAACTCTTCAAATATCAATTGAATAGTTGTATAAATGTCCAAATGTCAATAAATGAAATATCCGGAAATATAGTAGTATCTATATGGATAAATACATAAACCACAAATATTTCATAAAACCGAGCAGCAGTATATGAAATTGCGTAAATTATGTCTAATTTTATTACACCCTCAATATCAAATTAGCCCCTACCATTCGCTGCAATGGCTAAAATCCGCGTCCAGACAATCACTTGTCCCTCTACACCCCCTTCACCCCCTTCCACGGTGTGAGCGCGCCTTTATGAAAGCGGGGTCAAGCCCCGGCGTCCTCCCCATTAAATATAGTGCGCGATAGAATTTAAATAATTAACGGAAAACCTATCGGTAGACGGCTTCTCACTCCCCCCCCCCCCCTTTTCCACTTTAGCCGCACGAGTCTACATTGACGAGGGATGCGTAGACAAAACATGCAAGTGTGCGGACGATACATCAACACATCAACGAGCATCAAGTCAGTCTACTGCGGAAGGGGCACTCTACGACTAATTTTATTTCGCTACACCTGTATATATAGAGCTAAGTTAAATTGTTTAACACCATATAAGTGGTTTATTCTGTTTGGATATAAAGGTTTTTTTCTTACAGAAGATTATTCTACTTAAAATACTTACTTGATAATCATCTAGGACTTTTTGATTTAGTCCTTTGTTGAATAGTAATGATGGGCTCGATTGCGTTTCTTCGTGAACTTAAATCTTAAATTAGTCCGTGTGAATGAGACAGGGCAATACGCTAGAGCGGAGTGTGAGATGACCGGTTGTCACTTTTTCGCATTAAAACTACCTGCCAAGGTCAAATCTTACACCGCACGAAATATGCTCGAATTTATTCAGACGAGTATAAGTTCGGCTGGTAGTATTTATCGACGATCGTTCGTTTCATATTCCGCTCTAACGTATTGCTCTGTCTCGTTTGCTGGGACTAATTTTAGTTTTAGTTCACAAAGAAACGCAATCGGGCCAACTGTTCGCATTTTTGACACTGCAGGGTTAAAATATGGGTCTTTTCATAAATTGTATAAAACGAATTTACCGCGTGAAGTTTGATAGCACCCAACGTTTCGGCGACGTTGCAGCCGCCGTTGTCCAGGGTAGACTAAAGTACTTTCAATCGTCAGCTGTTGTTCTTCGAGTAGGTGGTAAACTGCTGCTGTCGCTCTGCAAATATAACGGTGGTGGGCCGGCGGCGCGTCTTGCGCGAATTTCGAAAAACCACTGTGCACTCTACACTCACTGCATCCTGTGTTACGTTCTTGCGCTATGCGATGGACATTGCAAACATTTTGAAGAGGGTTCCACGTAGTCGAGAGTTTGTAACCGTCGTCTCTATTGAAGTTCGGGGTTCTTCTTATTCCAATGGCTTCCCTGATCATGCGGGGAAAGTAAAACTGTTCTTTGGATAGCACAATGTGATTTTGACACCCAGTGGTTACTTCCGCTATCCAATATGTGTTCGCATATCTAGAAACTCCATCCAGTGGCTATGGGCCGTTTCGTTTGTCGACAAACGAAACGGCCTATAGCCACTCGACTGATGGAACACATCAAAGCTATTAAAAACTTTGAAAAAAGAAGACTTAGACAATGACAATCCACTGGTTAGCTCCGCCGACTAGCCCGCGAGATACCAACCCTTACCGCCAGGCACCAGGTCATTAACCCAGCGGGCAGACCAAGCGCCCTCGCTACCAGTTACGGCCAGGTTTATCCGGCCTCCCGACTTTTTCGAAAAATCGAAATATCGCCGATTTTTCTCGCTGAACGTTTGATGTGTTCCATCAGTCGAGTGGCTATGGGCCGTTTCGTTTATTCAACATAGGCTAAACCACAGCTGCATTCGATTTTATACACATCAGGGATTTTATACACAAACGTCGGGTGCTACAAACTTCACGCAGTAAATTCGTTTTATACTATTTATAATTTATTTATTTATTTCTTTCCCAAAATATAATTAACCTTACAGATAATTTCAAATCGTTAATTATTATTCTAGGCTATTATTTTAGACTATAGCTATTATTATAGACTAGACTATAGATATTATTACCACTAATAAATAGACTTCTAAGTTATCAAAAAATGCTGCGTATACACTATCACTACATCTAGAAGGAAAGTACACTATAGTACGTAGTGTGATGGAAATGTATCTTCACACGCATTACTTCGTCGTCTGTTTCCAGTTCCCGCTTGCGTTGTGATTGGATCGAAGAGCGGATACTCAGCATAATACCACCGCCGGCCTTGCGTCTGCCTGTCCTTTCAAAATACTGCGAAGTTCCCGGCCGGAAACAGTTCTGCATCCGAAATTGAATCATTTAGAAATGTTTCAGTTAGCGCATACATTTTGGTTTCAACTATGTTAATGTTCCTTGTCAACTGTAACAGCTTTTCGTTCAACACTAACATTTTGGTAGTACAGACTCAGCTCTGTCCTATTCCTTGTTAGGTTGGCTTCTCGTGTTACGAAATAACCACTCATCAAAACATGAATATTCTGGCCACATAGATGGACTTAAGTATTTTTCGAAGTGGTTTTCCGGTATGTCGATGACAAACGATTCATAGGTTCTATTTGATTTCATCAACCTTCTCACCGTGTAGGTGATACCTGCCGACTTGTTCTGTAGGTGTTTTGTGATATCGTCCTCGGTTGTGTCTTTCTTTACCGCCCAAATATGTAAAAATCCGCCTAATAATAGGTGACCCTTTCAATCCGTTGTCATGCTGAGATATGTCTTGAATCACTAGTCGGTCGTATGCGACAAGATCACGACGTTGATATAGGCGATTGGTTGGCTTGGCCGGTTCTGGTAGAGTTGGAGTCGAGGTTGTATGTTGATATTTTTAGCTAAGATGATGTCAAACAACCGCGATAGTCTTCCATTTCATGGGTCATTTTTACCGACTACGGTCGGAAACAGGGCTTAAGCTTGGAGTGTTAAATTGTAAATTTAATAATTTCACTGCTTCGGTAATTGCCGAAATGAAACTCTATCTTCCCTTTCCTATCTGATATAAAACATCCCACTATGCGAAACCATCTGGTACGCACGCCGCTATACACCATGGCCGCACGGTTCAAGAGCCAGGGCGAACTTTACGATTATTGGGCATTAAAATTATCATCTGCGGGCGGGCATTAATATCGCCTTCGTTCAGGTGGATCCGTCGTAAAAACATGCTGTAAAAATCTGAACAGTTTTCTTATGAAATTCACTCTCCCCGGAAGCCCAATTTCGAGTTTAACGATTTTGGAAACTGCATCATTAAGGGCGAGAGCGGGGAGAGAGCACGTGGAGTTCTAGGTTTGCCCGGGTATGTAAAAGTAAGCAAAACATTTCAATTTATATTAATGCTTCTTGAGATTAAATGAAGAAATTGGATACATACCATTTTTTTTAAATTCAGGACAATTTTGTTTAATAATTAAATGAATTAAAAAACAAGAGTGCCGTTACAAAAAGTAAAAAAATACGTGTGGCACTCGGGGACTGCCACGGTAAAGCTATTGCATAGCATTTTTAACAACTTATGCAATTATAATTATTTATTTATTTTATTTTTTCTGATATGTATCAGATAACTGCGCTCTATCGGAAAACGTTGAAATTATTCCGAATCATTTGCGGCTGCGGAAACAAATGATTCAGAATAATTTAAACGTCTTTCGATAGAGCGCCGCGCACGAATTTTTTATTCAATAAAGCAAAAAAAACGAATTATTCGAAAAAATTCGTAGATAAAAAGATAGATAATTAAATTATCTTTAAAATGGTTAAGGTTTCATAATAATACGCCAGATAGTATTTGCGTAGTAGTCGTTTTTGTGTTCGGTTAGACCTAATTTCACAAATTAATTACACTATGTAATATAAACAAAATCTAAAATATTCAAAGCTAAG
Organism: Micropterix aruncella; assembly: GCA_944548615.1. Lineage (NCBI taxonomy): Eukaryota > Metazoa > Arthropoda > Insecta > Lepidoptera > Micropterigidae > Micropterix > Micropterix aruncella. The sequence goes on along the minus strand of OX155954.1, from coordinate 24,470,487 downwards.
AATATTAGGAAAATGTTCTTGTTTAACATATATTTTTTTCGAATCGTAAGCAGTACTCGTTTAGACGTAATTATCAGTTTAAAATCATTAATTTTCGTTAAGAAATTTCTTCATTCGGTCGCCGCGTTGGCCTACTAGGCCCGCGATAAAAGCTATGCAATAGCTTAACAAAGTAATAATTTCTGCTGAAAAGCAGAAATTACTAAGTTTTTAGGATAATACATTTCTTCGTTAAAACAAAACTCAATTGACAGAAGCTCCGTTACGGCCCCGCTGACGCTTGTTATCTCTATCAACATCCATTGCTTAAAGACGATTGCGCATTCTGTGAGTTAGTCAACGGGCCTTGTCCAAGCCCCGTGTCGTCTTCCGCTGGGCAATTGCCCTTTATCGGGGTTTCACCTGAGCCGGGCCCATTGACTCTGCTTTTGAGTGTGGCGTCGCAGGACTGCTCTCCGTGCGGCAGGTATCTCGTGGCGATCGAGCGCCACTCGTGACGCTTTATATAGCCTCGCACGGCTTCATATAGCATTCGGTTGCCCTCGGTGTCTAAATGTCCAATGTCAATAAATTAACATAAATATATCGTGTTTAGTGTCAAATGAAAGTCTGATTGAGTAAATTCCGGAAATAAATATCTATCTATATAGATACCTACATACATAAATCACAAATGTTTCACAAAAAAAACAATAATAATAATAATTATAAATACACTTTCTGTAACGACAGTCGTGTTTTTTATTCTTTTTAATATATATTTACTTGTTCTTACGCTGTTTTTCTGATACAACCTGTACATGGTCACTTGTTAGACGATGAAATGTCCTTTTGTCGCATTTCCTCGCACTCGAATCAAAGAGAAAATCAATGCATCCACACGTCTAGGAGAAGCATGTGTTTATAAGGCGTAGACGAGTCGAGAGGCCACGACCCTCGGCGACCTAGCGGCGAGCGGCGAGTACTCCCCCATTAATCTTAAATGGACAATTGGCGCAAGGCGATCGTATATATAATTAGGGCTCTTGGATATTTGTTAAATAAACTAAGTCCCAGCGGATCCCCCTCAACAAGTCACGAAGTTATTAAGTATTCATGAGCAAATTGGCGAAGCGTTTTATACGCAACTGGCACTGGGAATAAGAATATTGATTAAGTATATGGCAGCAAAGTAGACTAAGACAAAGTAGGCTCTTCCGGTAAGGGATTTGTCGACTTTTCTATGCATATTACTAAATATTGAAATCACCCGTTTCTCTAATTACATTAATGCGTAGTTCAGTGTTCAGTTCAGTTTTGTTCATTTAATTTAGTTTTTTTTTGCTTAATATTACACTTTCTGTGAGAAAAAAACCTTAAAAAATCTGGCCTTTTTAAAAAAAAATATTGAAAAGTTAAATTCCATCAATTTTAGTAATAGATGTCAGTAATTTCAGTAATAGATGTAATCAACAGGCCTTAGAAAGTGTTAACGACTTTAGGTCATTCTATCTCCCATGGAGTGTACAGAGACTATTCACTGTATAGTTCCACCGAAGAGCCCATGAGAGTCCAATGCCTTACCGCGAGGTACTGGAAAGTGAATCCAGTGGACCAACCTCACGCCCTCACTACCAGATTTGGCCGGATTTCTCCGCCCCCATTCTGGTAACAGAATCGAAATCTCTTGCTCGGCCTGAACCTGATATTACCGGTAATTCATTTTGAATTTATCGCGGACCGTGGCGCCCTTTTTACATGGGATCGGGTAGTCAACAGGTCATTTCAAAAGTAGCTGACATCAGGTCAACAGACCGTTTCCAGACCCTCCCTGTTATTCGCCGGAGTGTCGATTGGCTGACGCCGCACGATGCGACAACCGCCCAGCAGCGCCCGAGGTCTTTCCCAGAGGATCCGATCCCGCCTGTCCATGACACAGCCATGAAAGGGGAAATAAAAAAATCTATTTACCTAATAATTATTTCTGATCAAAAAGACACAACTCAAATTTGGTAAAAATCAAACCGTAACATATCCGTCCTTACGGGTCAAATCTTACCAAATCAAATAGTTTTATTTTGTAATTAAATATAAAATATCAAGTTTTTCTTCTGAAATTTCAACATAATTATGTATAAGACAAATAAGCAGTTGATTTTATTTAAACTACCCGATCGCGAGCGGACAGTAGGGCAAAGAACGCCGTGGTCCGCGATAAATTCGAACCGAATTATCGCTAACATAAGGCAGAGGACCGTGCAAGCGACCTCGAACCCGTCGAGAGGACGGGTAAATTCGGCCGTAACCGGTAGTTAGGGGCGATGCAGCCAGCGGCTGCTGCTCAGTGCTCCGCGTAAGGCGTTCTGACGGGCGTGTGGCGTAGCTAGATTAGTGGATTGTGTTGTCTCTAAGTCTATACACTCACTCCGGGTTGAAAGAACGATCATATATCATTGTAACTTCTTGGGGTGACGGGTTCACCCCAGGAAGTAAATGACACCTCGTAGGTAAATGACACCTCGAAAATGTGGCAATGGCAATAGAGGTCTCGTAATAGTGTTTCTTATAAGTATGAGCTCACTGAAATTACCAAACGGGGTAGGTAGTATTCACTCACCTTTTAATGAATGTACGAGTGTTTATTTATATATTTTTCGGTTAACCTTAACTCTTGGAGTAAATGGGTATTTTCATGAATGCATCTATCTCTTTTGCAGGATTTTCGGCGACATCGACCTTAAAGTACTATAACTACGAAACTACTACACCAATCATAAAAAGAACAACTGCACAATGATTGCATTGAAATTTCGAATATAGAATATTGAAATATCATTTTGTAAAACAATTAGATAATTATGAATAAATATGAGAACATCAAAGAAGTGGAAAAAACGCGCGACCAGATTTGGTCGACTCGTACTCAACGGATAATTATTTCGCGACTAGATTTGGTTGACTCATACTCAACGGGTTAAATGATATTATACTTATATAAATATACTTATATGTAAATATCCCGAGTGGAGAGAGTTGATTGTAGAGGTGATACACAATCTGCTGGTTATATTCGTACAAGCCGGTGCCTAAAATGTTTATTAGCAAGTTGCCAGATCGTACGATAATGATCCGCTCGCTCGTATGGATGAGCTCACTTGGCTTTGGAGTTGTATCGGAATCCTTAAGAATATGAGGGTCCATATTGCCCCGCGTATCAGCTTGAGGTATTTCATTGGCTTTCTGTATCGGGTCTCTATGGTTCGAGTTGATTTCAGCCATTCTAGCCTCTGTACTGGTCGATGCAATCGGTGTCCCTACAACAGCGCCCAATATATCTAGTCTATGGCATTTTCGAAGGCGCTTCTTGCTGTCTGTTTATAAGTTTTGGCGTTGATACTGGACTTGACTACTGGACTTGACTACTGGCATAATCACCTTCACTTAAGTGCATTGCCACAAAATAAAAAAAGAAGACGAAGAAGTTCTCGCGTTTGTTTGATACAGTACGAGCCTACGAGCCTACGCGCTCGAGCTTTTTCCGATGCCTCTGGCGCTGAATACTTTAATTGCGCTGAATACTATAATTGCGAGGCATAATCTGAAACAAGCAATTTTACAACGTTTTGTAAACTGTAGTCTGACTCAACTTTTCACTCGACAACTTATTATTTTTCTGAAGCTAACCTTTTAGAGCACCTCAATATCCACACGATGACGCACAAATAACTCGCATAACCCTTCCCGTTGTGAAGTCATAACTAATCTTTGGACGCGCAGAGTGAACTTGGAGGCTCTTGCTCAACCCCCACTCCCTTCCCCGCTCAATGACGTAGGTGCATTATGGCGTAAGTGCACTAACAGGCAATGTACAGTGGTCTACTTTCAGAATATGTACAACACTTGGCGATTCAACCCTTGAGTCACTAGATATATTTAAAAAATGGCGACAACAAAAGCGTTTCATCTCTAACTCTGGCGGACCCTTAGTACGGAAGCCTTTTTATAAACGTTTTCACATTAAAACAGTAAGACTTCAAGCAAAGCATAAAATTTTAACACTGGCAGTGATCTAAATTTCCAAAGGCAACTTTGAGAAAAGTGACAGCTACCAACAAATCTTATTCCTTCGCGAGCTCTACCTCATCCCAGTTGCAAAGATGTACTTTAAAACAGATAATTACTTCATAATAAGATAAACGCTAAAATTGTGGACGATTACAGCAACGTGACTGTCAAAATTGAGGAAAATATCATCATTAAAAAAGAAGTCTACGAGTCTGATGATTCAGATTTGAATATTCCTCTGAGCAACTCCACACCGGATGAGCAAAGTAACGTGGCAGAATTCCATGAAGGTGAACATGGTTTGATAAAGCCAGAAACAATCGAAGGTGAACCATCTGGAAGCAGTAATATTGGCGATAGCGTATCTAGATACGCTATCGCCAATATTACTGCACACTAGTGTCGGAAGTGTTAAATCTTATGTTTGTTGGAGTACGATAGAACGTTCAATTATAAGTCTAGTTTAAATCGACATATTAATAGTTTTCATGATAAATTGAAGAAATACTCATACAGTGAGGAATGCGATCGTGCGTTTAGAAGTCAAGGGGATTTAAAAAGACATGTAGACGCAGTTCACAGGAAATTGAAGAAATTCTCATGTGAGGAATGTGGTCGTGCTTTTACAGAGAAAAGTAAATTAAAGGACATGTAGACGCGGTTCTCAGGAAGCTGAAAAAATACTCGTGTAAAGAATGCGATCGTAATTTTACACAGCAATGGAGTTTCAAAGACCACGTAGAAGCATAAAATCGAAGACTATCGCGGTTGTTTGACATTATAAATAGGATAGAAAACGAATTTACCGCGTGAAATTTGTAGGACCCGACGTTTCGGTGACGTTGCAGCCGCCGTTGTCTACCCTAGACAACGGCGGCTGCAACGTCACCGAAACGTCGGGTCCTACAAATTTCACGCGGTAAATTCGTTTTCTATCCTATTTATAATCACGTAGAAGCAGTTCACAGGAAATTAAAGAAGTACTCATGTGCGGAATGCGATCGTGCTTTCACAGAGAAAACTAAATTAAAAAGCCATGTAGACGCAGTTCACAGAAAATTCAAGAAATACACTTGTGAAGAATGTACTCGTTCGTTTTCCACAAAGCACTGGTTGAAGATGCATTTAGCTGTCATTCATGGGAAATTGAAGAACTATATAGGTATGTGCAGAATGCAGTCGTGGTTTCGGTCAGCGACAAAATCTAATTGTACATTTATAGAAAGTACACGCTGCATAAACATTGGTATTCTATATACATAAAAATGGATATCTGTGTCCGAGCTTAATAGACTCCGAAATCGTTTGACCGACCACCATGAAAGTTGGCACATACATGTATTTTTTCATGGATAAAGCGCTTCGTTGTAACTTACCAATAGATAGCGCTGTGGCACATCAACGTCTATACCGCTCAACCGATTCACATGAAAATTGGTATACATAGACATTTGAGCCCGCATAGTAATTTGCTATTAACTTTTTTGTAACTGACCACCAGATGGCTCTGCAGCCAACTTTTATACCGTTCAACCAATTGCCGTGAAAATTGGTAGACATATGTATTTGAGAACGGATAATATTTTCACGTTGTTGTAACTTGCAACTAGATGGCGCTGCATCAGGTCAACTTCTATACCGTTCAACCGATCGCAATTAAAATTGTTATACATAGACATTTGAGCACACAGTAGTGCGCATTAGTAGTTCGCTATTAACTTTTTTGTAACTCGCCACCATATGGCGCTGCAGCCAACTTCTGTACTGTTTAACCGATCGCCCTGAAAATTGGAAGACATACGTATTTGAACACCGATGACATTTTCGCGATATCCAGGTTGTTGTAACTTGCCACTAGTTGGCGCTGCAGCAGGTCAACTTCTATACCGTTCAACCAATCGCCATGAAAATTTAAGGAACGAACGTGTAAGGAACGGCAATTAACATAGGCTACTTAGGGGGGGAGGAGGGGGGAGAGAGAGAAGGAGGAGTGTGAGGGGAAAGGAAACGGATACCCGAGCATCGCCGGGTAATATTCCACTAGTACCAAACAAATTCAAAGCGTTTGGTAATGTAAATTTTCAATTATTAGAGCCATTTACTGTACCTATCATTTCTTAAAAAAAACTGGTCTGAATCACCTGTGAACGATTAGTTAATATTTGATAGTCATATATATAATCATTATTATTAGATTATTATAAAATTACATTATTGTTAAACATATAATTAAATATATTATTATTATTATCATCCAATATGTTTAATATTAAATTATAAATATTATTATGAAATATATCTAACAACAGTATTAAATTAGACGTTAGTTATTAGTTTAGAAAGTATTTTATTGAAAAAAATATATTTAAGTTGTATGTAAATAAAGGAACATTTCGTGTTTTGCGTTTTTTTGTTGGGTACATATCTAAGTATTTTTTGTTGTTGATCAGTATTCCTCATTTATTCAACAAAATTCCTCTAAATTTAAAAACTTATAAAAAATATATAAAGAAACAAAAAAAAGAATTAAAAATTGTTAGCTTTAAAATAAGTGAAAGTGAAACACGTGTAAATGATACGAATAAGATTAATATTTTATTTTATTAGCATTAAGTACGTTCATCTTTTTATGTAAGTAAATATTATCAAGGGGGTGGCTTTCTGTGCCGACTAATCCTTACTAATGTAGCAGATAATGCAGCAGATACCTATATCATAATATGGTCTAATGGCCACTAAAGTTGCACTGAAAGTTACCATAATCTCCAGCAGGTAAGCCCTAATTAGGCTTGGCTGGATTTCATACAAAGCTGTAGTTTAAAAAATGGTTATTAAATATAAAAAAAATATATCGGAATCTTAAAACAATTATGGTCATTTTGGCTGGTTTCGTACACTTAATATTTTAGGTTAAAATATTTGAAAATATTTTGATTACATATTTTAGGGTGGTTCCGTCCCTCCTTCTTTAAAGGATTATAGATAATCGTATTTGTTAAATCAATATCCGTTTTGTCAGTATGAAAACCGCCCAAGAATCGTAGGGCGGTTGCTTGATGCCAAAAAATCCTGGTATTAAACTTGACGAGGGCGGAGCAGTAGTCATCGACACTCGTCCGCGCCCACCCCAGAATTACCACTTAGTCCTGGACATGACAGTCTATATAATTAAGACCCTCGACCGCTTTTAAATTGTTCCATATCGTTATCCTGCCATGTTAACATTGATGAGGGCGTTTAATCAGTCTGCCGCTGAAAGTAATTTCTGGGATTAAATTAACAGAATTTCGTAATTTAGCAGTATTCACAAATTGAGATGGAGAATAGCAACATTTACCTACCGATGAAAAACAGCTATTTTTTGAATACTGAACAAAACCACTATTCATAAAATGTCGGTTAACATATTCGTCAGAATGTTTTTATTACTTTCCCGGCCCAAGGGAAAGTTTTGTGAAAGCGATAAAAAAATCGATATGAAGACGGAAATATCTAGTTTTACCTCCCCTGAGACAATTAGAACCATTTCCAGACTGAAGTCTATCTGTGATTATATGTGTGTGGTTGTGTGTGTGTGTGCCTTTTGTGTGTGCGTGTCTATTCCTCCACGATAGCGCCTAAACCCTTCATCCGATTGAGCTGAAATTTGGCATGCAGGCATCATTCGGTCATGGCAAGAGTTCAAAAAATGTAGTTGAAAGCGGCCCTCCAGAGGGCGTGCTAGTCATAATTCAATCTTGGCATACAGGTACGTCGTAGGGCCGAAACTACATTGTGAAATTTTGGTTGGAATATCTCTCATACGAACGACGAAATTTTATTTTAATGCCGCATTTAAGGAAATTCTACATAATATAAAAAAATAGCCATTTTATTACAACGGTCATACTACAAAATACTACTTTTCCTAATTTAGTCACTTGACACAATCAATATTGGGTGGATGGAGGGGGGGTCCAGGGGAAGCTAGTTTGGGGGATGCGTTGGGGGGTTAAGGGGTTTGGCGCGCGAGAGGGGGGGAGTTGTCTTCTTGCCGGGAAAGTCTTGAGGTGACAACCATTTCTTAAAATAATTATCGGAATATCACTCCGGACAAGATGTTTATTTCGCCATTTTCAAAACCGCGTGGATGCATGCGACGATCCGCCATCGAGGCGTTTTACCATAAAAATTCACATTAGGGCGTCGCGATAGCTTTGAAAGTTTGTAACACGCTTTGTTAAAAGTTGGGCAATACAAATATGGAGGGAGGGTCGCCTATATAGGCGAGCGTGTAATAAAAGTGCGTCAAATACTCAGCTGATTTCTTTTTGATGGCATCCATACGTGCTGTTTGGCGTCGCTGGCGAATTGCTCCCCCAACGCGATAGAGATTGCTGAAAATAGTCTACGACTGAAGGTGTAGCTCGAGTATGATTATTTACTATTTTTAACACGCTTTTATTAGGTCAACCTGTATGTAACTAACTATGTAATGGAATCTAAGGTAACTAATTTAACCATCTTCCAAGGATCGTAGCGTCATGAAAATTGGCAGCTGTATGTAGTTCTGATGACAATACAATAATATGGTACTGTCGAACTGATCTGATGATGGAGTCGGAAGATATGAACTAGAACTTCATGATGGAACATCGTATCATATCTGTGTTTGAACTTGTTAGAAAAGTCTTGGAATGATCTTTGACCACGATTAGGTTTCAAGGTCTGATGATGAAGCCGGAAGATAGGCACTGGCATTACATGATGGAATATCGTATCATAGCCGCGTGTATGTGAATATCGTATCATAGCCCAAAAGCGTGTTTTTAGTGTTTTTTTTAACTATTATTTTTTATCTGATCCTTATTTTATTATAGCTTGTAATAAATTTGTTATAATTCTATGTCCCTAATTAAAATAATTGTAAAAATATTATATTTGAATTAAAAAAATATATTTTATTTATAAAAAACCTTGTTCTAAAATGTACTAATAATATTTTTTATAATAAATTGAGATTATTTCAGTAGATATTTAACACTATGTATATATATATATATATATATATATATATATATATATATATATATATATATATATATATATATATATATATATATATATATATATATATATATATATATATATATATATATATATATATATATATATATATATATATATATATATATATATATATATATATATAGTTAATATTTGATTGGTTTTTTGTAAAATCTTTTTTTAAAGAATTCGTTTAAAGGATGACACTTTGATGAAAAAACAAAAAAATAAAAGCCACTTACATAGCTGGAAGGTTTTCCCGGACTGGACTGGGAAATGCTTATTGTTTAATTAAATTAAACAATAAGCATTTCCCAGTCCAGTCCGGGAAAACCTTCCAGCTATGTAAGTGGCTTTTATTATTTTTATTTTTTCATCAAAGTGTCATCCTTTAAACGAATTCTATATATATATATATATATATATATATATATATATATATATATATATATATATATATATATATATATATATATATATATATATATATATATATATATATATATATATATATATATATATATATATATATATATATATATATATATATATATATATATATATATATATATATATATATATATATATATATATATATTGATCAATAAGATGATTATAAAGTAAATAATTATAAAAGCCACTTACATCGTGACGAAGGATTCCCTTGATCGGATTCGGGAATGCTTTAGGTGTTAACGAGAATGATGAATGCCTCTCACTTGCGGAAAGAGGAGTAGGTTTAAGTTGGGCCCATTTTACAACTAGTAACGCTCACCCTTCATCCAATTATCTCAAAAATTAAGCTACAATCCTTCTTTATACGTAAACTCACTCAATTTCCTATTATTTCAAGGAAAATAACAAGACAAGACGAGCTACTTGACAGATGGAAGAATGTCAGCTCTTTCCTATTAGTTGGAAAGATTACCTTTAACCTAAATGGATTATTTACAATGAACGAAACATAAAATATGTAAAAATTCAATATTTTGAAATATTTGATAGTTTTGTGTATATATTCTTTTTAGAATTGATCAATAAGTAGCAATCATCTGTCAAGTAGCTCGTCTTGTCTTGTTATTTCCCTTGAAATAATAGGAAATTGAGTGAGTTTACGTATAAAGAAGGATTGTAGCCTAATTTTTGAGATAATTGGATGAAGGGTGAGCGTTACTAGTTGTAAAATGGGCCCAACTTAAACCTACTCCTCTTTCCGCAAGTGAGAGGCATTCATCATTCTCGTTAACACCTAAAGCATTCCCGAATCCGATCAAGGGAATCCTTCGTCACGATGTAAGTGGCTTTTATAATTATTTACTTTATAATCATCTTATTGATCAATTCTAAAAAGAATATATACACAAAACTATCAAATATTTCAAAATATTGAATTTTTACATATTTTATGTTTCGTTCATTGTAAATAATCCATTTAGGTTAAAGGTAATCTTTCCAACTAATAGGAAAGAGCTGACTGCTTCCTTTCATTGATATGAGGGCATGTCACGCTTTTAGTTTTAAGTTTTCAGCTGAATATTGATCGCAGCTTCTTTATATCACACCTTTAGAAAATAAAAAAACGAAATTCGAAATTTTAAATTCTTCCATCTGTCAAGTAGCTCGTCTTGTCTTGTTATTTCCCTTGAAATAATAGGAAATTGAGTGAGTTTACGTATAAAGAAGGATTGTAGCTTAATTTTTGAGATAATTGGATAAAGGGTGAGCGTTACTAGTTGTAAAATGGGCCCAACTTAAACCTACTCCTCTTTCCGCAAGTGAGAGGCATTCATCATTTTCGTTAACACCTAAAGCATTCCCGAATCCGATCAAGGGAATCCTTCGTCACGATGTAAGTGGCTTTTATAATTATTTACTTTATAATCATCTTATTGATCAATTCTAAAAAGAATATATACACAAAACTATCAAATATTTTTATATATATATATATATATATATATATATATATATATATATATATATATATATATATATATATATATATATATATATATATATATATATATATATATATATATATATATATATATATATATATATATATATATATATATATATATATATATATATATATATATATATATATATATATATATATATATATATATATATATATATATATATATATATATATATATATATATATATATATATATATATATATATATATATATATATATATATATATATATATATATATATATATATATATATATATATATATATATATATATATATATATATATATATATATATATATATATATATATATATATATATATATATATATATATATATATATATATATATATATATATATATATATATATATATATATATATATATATATATATATATATATATATATATATATATATATATATATATATATATATATATATATATATATATATATATATATATATATATATATATATATATATATATATATATATATATATATATATATATATATATATATATATATATATATATATATATATATATATATATATATATATATATATATATATATAATGTTTTAAATTTTGTTATTGAAAGTTACGTATGATATAAAATCGAAGACTATCGCGGTTGTTTGACATTATAAATAGGATAGAAAACGTATTTACCGCGTGAAATTTGTAGGACCCAACGTTTCGGTGACGTTGCAGCCGCCGTTCTACGCCAGTCTACCCTAGACAACGGCGGCTGCAACGTCACCGAAACGTCGGGTCCTACAAATTTCACGCGGTAAATTCGTTTTCTATCCTATTTATTACGTATGATAATACAAAATTTTGAATATAATTTTTTTAAGAGCTGCTTTGTTCATTGTATGTCGTTAATTATAGTTATTATATTGATTTTTTAATATATTGACTAAGTCTAATTAGATTAAAATACTATTGATAAATTTAAAAAAAGGTATTTTTTTCATTACAAACAATTATTATTAATGAAATGAAATGAAATGAATGAAATGAAATGAATGAAATGAAATGAAATGAAATGAAATGAAAATCTCTTTATTGCACAATAAAATAAGGTACAATGGCGGACTTATTGCTACACTACAGCAATATCTTCCAGTCAACCAACATGCTGGTGTGAAAAGAAGAGTAGGCAACAAATTATAGCCTAAAATTAAATTTGAAATTATAGCATATAATATACATTGTGTGTGTATCTAAAGTAAAATGTAAATATATAAATAAATTTTTGAGTTTGACATATTATATGTATGTATATGTATATACATACATATTTTGATATATTAACAAATAAATAAATAAATAAATAAGTAAATAAATAATTAATAATAATTGTTTGTAATAAATATGTTATTTTTTTAACGGATTGGTTTCATGTTGCTATTATACGTTTATAGTTTATATTTATGATTTATATTGAGGTTCGTAATTGAAACTGATTTTATTTTTATATTATTGCTAGTTTAAATAATTGCAATTTATGTAGGATTCCCAATACTTATTCGATTACGAAATATGATGGAAATAGTTTTTATTATAATGTTTTATAATTGATGTGTGTTGATTGATGTTATATATGGGTGTATTATTTTTGATGACCTTGTTTTAATTTTATATAGCATAATGGTTGTCGAATGAAATGTATTGAATTTATTTGGATCACTGGAGAGTAGTAACGGTATACAACTCTGTGGAGCTCTATAAGATTTATCTGAAACTTTTTTACCTATTTATGACTTACTTAAGTGTTTTTAAGTTACTCACAATATGTGATTTAAAACTGGATCTGAAATCGTAATAGATACAAAATAATCATCTTTCTCTGAAAACCACGTTTGATCATCCGATTGATTCAGCTTGCTTATTTATTAGACGTAATGTATTAAAATTAAATGTACATAATCCCGAAGGTATCTAATTATACATACTATTACTACTACTGATTCCTAACATTAGAGACTATGGTGAAAGTAAATAGAAATTTCCCCAATAAACCTTCATACAATCCACAATATTTCCTTAACATCACAATAAAACGTAACATCTCCAATTCCGTACATTATAAATGAGACCTTTTTACTTGTTTGAGTCTCCAAAAAAAATGCCTCGTTCGAGGAGGGTTGTATTTTTTTCCTTGAGATCGTTTCCTTGTTAAACGCTCCCCGGAGATTATAAAGCTTATTATCGACGTGAGTCTCCCTTCAGTTTGTAAGATTTTTCTTCCCCTTTATCCTCCTCAATGGAAGCGTTAAAAAGCACGCGATCCCTTTTCTAAATCCGATTTAAGAAATCATCACTTAATTGGTGGATTTCTGATAATGCACGTAGCGACTAACTTCAGTAGCGAGGAGCGTATCTCTGCGTTTTTTTTTCAGCAGTGTTCTGCTTCTACTGTCTGACAAGCGGGAATGTATATCAATGTAGTCTATTCTCCATTGTTATTTCTTTAATGATAAATATTAATATAATAGTTTTGGGATTCTATACCTCTATGTTCACCGACCTCCAGGTTAAACGGATTAAGCGACTGACTTGAAAGTAAAAACATTAGACTCCTGAGAGGTTAAGTAAGCAGTGTGATAAAAAAAATCATTTTTATTTTCAAATAGGCTTTCAGTTCCAAAGATTTCAAACAACAAACGAATACCAAAACTATTATATTGATATATGATCTGCGAGCACGGGATAAACTTTTAAATTACAAAAAAATAACTGTGTAAGGTTTCTCTGCGGAGTTACACCAGACGATACATGTAGGTAAGTTTTTCCCACTTTACCTCTGCTTACAGTACCTTCGTTTCGCATTCTTGAATGCTGTAATTGTTTTAAAAATAACTTAGATATATGTATGTACACTAAGGAGCGAAGTCCATACACCAGAATTTCTGGAAATAACCATGAATTAAATATACCTAATGTTGGAACCGTATTTTTGAACTATCAAATACCACAATAGCAGATGACAGTCAAATTATATATAACATAATTGACAAAAAAATCGCTTTATCAATAAATTCTACCTAAAATGCAAACAATTTTTGTCAGTGAAATCGACAACATTTAATTCATGTATTAAATTAATATGGTCCAATAATTAGTTATTTAATTATAATAATATATTTAGGCAAAAAAAGATTGAATTGGCTAATCCCTCATTTATTCAACAAATGGCAAAAAAGATTGAATTGGCTAATCCCTTATTTATTCAACAAAATTCCTCTAAATTGAAAAACTTATAAAAAATGTACAAAAAAAAACAGAAAAAAGAATTAAAAATAGTTAGCTTTAAAATAAGTGAAAGTGAAACACTAATGTAAATGAAACGAATAAGATTCATATTTTATTTTATTAGCATTAAAGTACGTTCATTTTTTTATGTAAATATTATTAAGAGGGTGGCTTTCTGTACTCCTTACTAATGTAGCAGATAATGCAGCAGATAAATTATAATATGGTCAAAATGGCCACTAAAGTTGCACTGAAAGTCACCCTATCATAATCTCCAGCAGGTAAGCCTTAGGCTTGGCTGGGTTTTATAGAAAGCTGTATTTAAAAAAAATGGTTATTAAATAAAAAATAATAAAAAATAATTGTTATCACGTTAGCTATATTTTGTAACTTAAATATCACATTTGTATATAATTTGACATAGATTTAGTTCCTTCTCAAATAAGGAAAGGTTAATATCGCACTTCTAATGGTAAATTAGAACTGACTGAACTGAAGAAATAAAAAAGTAACTGACAATGCACAATCCACACACAGTTTTGGAAAGAAAGTACATTCTGTTCTATTCCTTGGTGTGTTGTCTGGTCAGCAACAATTGGACGCTGGAATCCTTATAATACATAACAATCATTTTATTAATATTATTATTTATTCCAAAAAAAATAGTTATGGACAATTTTACTTCATATAAATATTACTTTATATTTTTCAAAAATAAGTAAATTCAAATCAGGTACCCTTAAATCATGTGAGAAAAAAACTCATTATTTAAGATAACAATTTAAAGCTCCATCTTACTAGAAACACTGCACATAAGGTGGATTCTGAGATAAAAACAAGATATTAAGGTCACCTCTTCGGCAAGGTGGGAAAAGTAAAGATTTAATAATGTAATAATTACACAATAAATAAATACTCGTATATAGGTACTTGAAGAAAGATTGGGGGAATACATCAATTAGTCATCATTTAAAAAAGATTTCTTAAAGGATTTTGTAAAAGAACGTAAAGCTACTTCCAGTTAATGCTAGACAACCATTGAACAGTAAGAGAAACTTCCCAAGAAGCTAAACTTTGATTGTTTCGATATTTAAAACGTAAGGAGCTACGTTATTTTTGTGTTCGCTGCCTCATATATAACAAAGACGTTCGATTGAGAAATGGAGATACATGATTACAGCAGTAGTATGCCGTCTACCCGCAGAACAACTGCGGATGACAAACGACAACACTTTAGATTATACTGGACAAAGTCGGTTGTATCTTCACCAAAACGTCGTGTGCCATCAACTGCACGCGTTTTAATTTTAAATTATCTTATACAATTCCAACTTTCTTTAGAAATGTATACGGCGTACAATATTTATTTTTTACAACATGATTGCATATACATTCAACAATAAATAAAAAAAACAAATTATAATAATAGTAGAAATTGAGTTACGTATCAGAAAGTTTAAATAGGTAGGTATAACAAATATTTTACTAACATAAATAAAATTTTACAGGAAAATAAACAACAGTAAATATTAACTACCTCAGAATAAAATTAGTTTCGCAAAAAAAAAAATTGTACATAGTGAATAATCATAGGAATCAATAATAAATTGTCATAATATAACAAAAAAGACACGGTAGATAAAACAAAAATTAGGTGATCCTAAAATCAAATTACCTACTTTAGGTATGAAAATCAAAATATATTATTGATAAATGCGAGCGCGAAAAAATCGAACTTATTGTCACATTGCAATATCTTGCAACTAACCTAATCATACAGTGCAGTGAGCTAGAGCTAGAGTTGTCAACTACAACGGGCGAACCCTTCGCCTCGGGAAGTTTTAACGATTAGTCGTTCTCTCTCGCGTGAAGTGAACGCAGAAGACTTAGTAAAACAGTCCACCGTCAAGCTCCGTCACGTGCCCGTAAGAGGCCAACGCCTTAACCGCGAGATAACTAGATGTGTTACCCAGCGGGCTTACACTCACGCCCTTACTTCCAATTGCGACCATATTACTCCGGTGTCTCGATTGGTTAGTGCAGTGAGCTACTAAGAAAACTAATCTCTTTTGAGGTGAGTCTTGAATGACTCTAAGGTGGGTTTTGTATATTTTTCGTATATCTTCTCATGGCCAAAGATTTTGAAGCGTATGACTCCGCGGAAAGCTTTTGATTTGAGCGGTTTCTTTAAAGAAAATTGAGGGAATTTTTCCTCATCAAAGGGCGACGCGGCGGAAATCAAAAGAGGGGCCAGATGGAACGATGCCATTTCGCTTGCGGCCCGGAAAAGCGCCAGTGGAAAATAATGAAAACGGGAAGGGGAAATAACGCGAAAATTCATATTTTTATTGCTCACTTATGCTCTCTTATTTACCGGAGCGGTTCGGCGGCTCTGTTTTTAAGAGGCGGATTTGAGGATGAAACGTCGTGCACATAGTAGCGCGCAAACGCATGTAGGCATGAGCATATGATGATGATGATTTCAAAGCTAATGGGCCCAGTAGAGTTGAGCCATTATGACTCATGTGTTAAGGTCGGCGGAACTCACAGGTAAACACCCATCAGGAAGCCACCAAGCAGAAGTGCGAGCCCGTGTAGGACTCTGTACCTGCGGGCCAGTTCCCTTGGGAATCGTACTTCGGCGCTCCTAGACGGTTTGCGCACCGGGCGGCGTTATCCAATCGACTGTGCAGTGTACATTCCGATAGATAGCCGGTGGTCTAGAAATAGCTTTGTTTCCTATAAAGCGGGGGTGGTTGTTAACCTTAGGGCAACTGCTCTTGAAACGACCAATCGGCTTCCCGATACCGGGTGAACAGCCAGACAAAGGATGCCATGATCCGCGATAGATTCGGTGAATAGCGAATCACCGATATGTAAGGGAGACGAGTGCGCAAGCGATCTCGAACCCGTAACCAGTCGGGAGGCTGGAGAAATCTGGCTGTTACTGGAAGTAAGGGCGCGAGTGTCGGCTCGCTGTGTGCAAACCAGGTTTCTCACGGTAAAAGTCCTCCATAACGTTTTTTTCAACGAGTTCACAATACTGTCTTATCTTCTCGTCAGTTAATAGGCAAATTAAGTAGTAAAGCAAAAAATGTTGGCCTAATCGTCGAAATTTATGTTATCGTCTCTCCTCCTCTCCACCTCGTGTTGTTACAGTATTAACTCAAATATGAAGCTATGTGTGTAGGGTAATATTATTCAGCCAGCATAGTTATAACAATAGCACGTTGTTTGTTTGTAAAACCTGGGAAGGTGCATAAAATTTCTCCTTTCCGGGAACTCCTCTTACTTGGGGAGTTTTGTAATGCGTTTATGTTAAGCATGCAGTTATTACAAGGAAGAAAGCTATTTCATATTAAAAAGACGCTTTGAGTTGGACAGGAAATGAGATTGCCGTTCTCATTATAATTCAGAGTCACTTTTTCCTCACTTGAGGGGGAAGAAAGGAACGAAAGAACGAAGGCACCTTTTGATTTTCTTCTTTTAATGGCGGCCGCTTTAGTGTTGTGATGCCCTGCTATAGCCGTTTTTTTTGTGCAGCTCATCTAAAATATAATATTATCATGAGTGCAGGTAAAAATATGATTTCTTTGAATAAGCTACGAGTATATGTATATATGAAAATGGATATTGGTACATCTGTCTGTCCGTCTGTGTGTCTGTCCGAGCATAGAATCTAAAACCGTTCGACCGATCACCATGAACGTTAGCACATATACGTTTTTTTTTCATAGAGAAGGTTTTCATGATATAATTCCGCTTTGTATAACTTACCACTAGACGGCGCTGCAGCACATGAACTTATATACCATGAATATTGCCATGAAAAATGCTCAAGCGATTGTCAAGACATTTAGTATACATAGACATTTGAGTATGGAAAATATTTTCGCGCTGTTAACTGTATTATAACTCGCCACCAGATGGCGCTGCAGTACATCAAATTCTATACCGCTCAACCGATCGCAATGAAAATTGGTACCATAGACATTTGAGCACGCGTAATACTTTCTTGCTATTATCTCTATTGTAACTCGCACTTTATTGTAACTATCTTTACTGTAACTTATTATTCTTTCCTACTATTCAGTCATATTAGTATATATTGACTATTTATATGTATAGGGTGAGTTTTTAATTAGCGACACCTTGAAGTGGATGAATTAGTAAAAGCAAATAAGCAACCTCTAATTAAAAAAATGAGAAAACAATAAAAAACATTTTTTTTTTGGTAAATTTGAACAAATGTTTGATAAATAAAAGCTTGACAAGCGTTGAGCGCGCTGCGCCATCTAGCAGTAGGTAGAATATGGCGAATAAATAATATTCGCGATATTTTACATGCCGCTAGATGGCGCAACGCAATCAACAATTTTTATACTATTGTTAAACATATTAAACTTTTCAAATAAAAAAAAACTAAAAAAAAAATATTTTTGGTTTTTTTCCATTTTTTTTTGCAAAAGTTAATTATTTGATCGTACTGATTCACCCACTTTAAGGATGCCATTTATTAAAATCTCATCCTGTAAATTATATTGAAAATAATATTACAGCCATTACAACTATCATAATAGATATATTTTTAAATATGGTATTTTTACCATTTAATTTTGTGACGCATCCAAGTGTACGAATGTCTATACCTATACTGGAGTAGTTTATTGTATTGTATTGTAATATAATGTAATCAACCAATGTGTCCAAAACGACTTCATAGAAAGCTTGTCATTCTCTGCCCTGTTAAATCGGATAGTAGAATAGAATAAAATATATTATAGAATAACGTTATTGTGCGTAATAACATTACTTTATGAATATTACACTGGTTTTATAAAAATAAAGACAATGTATTCAGAAAGTGTGGACCTATCGCTAATAGCTTAAGTTATCGCTATAGCGATAGGTCCGCACTTTCTGCACCATTTGATAAACTAATCCTTATTGTCACCGTATTGTCACCAATACACACAAAAGCAATAAAGTTAAATTTAAAATAAAGTCATACAAATATAATATGTCAATAATCTATGCTAAGTTTGCATAGGGAAGGATAAAGGAGAGGACAGGATGAGGTATTTGGTTAGTGGTTAGGTGGAAATAAATGTTTCTTCAAACTCTTTTTGAAAGCCCATGCCTGATAGAGTGAGGGAGCTGATTCCATAAACGAGCAGGATGGCGGTGTCGACTACAACGGGCGAACCCGTCACCCCAGGCTGGTATAACGATATATATCATTCTTCCAGCCGTGGGATGAGTGTAGAAGACTTGGGGACAATACAATCTACTGTCTAGTTCTCCAGCAACCCGTTCGAGTCCAACGCCTTACGGTGAGGCACCGGGAAAGGTAACCAGCAGGCGCCTCACCCCCTAACTATCAGTTTTGGCAGGATATCTTCGTCTGGAGTTAACCTTCGGGATACCTCCGTCCTCCCGACTGGTTACGGGACCGAAGTCGCTTACGCAACCTCTACCTGTTGTATTACAGCGGTAATTCAGTTTGAATTTATTGCGGACCTGGGCATTCTTTGTCCGTAATGCCAGACAGGATCGAGTGGGCCACTCGATCCACAGTGGCCACTCGGCCACTGTGGCCCAAGGTCATTTCAAGAGTGGCATGACATCAGGTGAAACATCCACCCCCGCTGCTTAGGAAACAGTGTATTTCCATAGCCTCCTGACCTCTTCAGCAATTAGTCAGAATGCACAACCGATTGGCTTCGCCGACCGGTGCGCAAATCGTCCAGTGGCGTTGGGATGCAATCCCGCCGGGAGAAACCGGTCCACCAGCTCTGAGACCTCTGAGACACGGGAGACTTACCCGGGTCTCAGAGCCTTCCACTCGAGGAGGCTTCTGAATAAGAGCTTAATTGTGAGTTGAGCCGATCCGAGAACAACATGGATCTTGTGTCCCATAAACGAGCAGAGTGGACAGTAAAAGAGTAGGTACGTGAAAACACAAGAATTATGTAACGGAATGGCGAGTGTGTTATCCCGGCTTGATCGAAGTGGAAGACCGTGGCCTCCCAAAGGGTGGAATTTCTTCTTGAAATAGGAGGGCGAAGTAGGGTTATTAGGTATATTGTAGAGTAGCGACAAGGTATAAAAAATAATCGCGAATAGGAAACCAATGAAGTAGCTTACGAAGGCAGTTATCATGGTCGGAAGTGTGGATTCCATCATTCAAATAATAATCTTCCAGTGAATTATAAAGTACAATTTCACATACTTTGAAATAATCATCGCCACTCACCCTTATTAATGTTTCACGGCGCAGGTGACATCTTTCAATCGCGTATGAAATACGCCACCCAATTATTTCGTCCAACTCTAGAGAATTCAGAGCGGTAATTAATACTAACTGAATGTCGAGCTCAGGGCGATAAATTGGAGTTGTTGGACAACTTGAACGCGACACGACTTATTATTATTTCAATCAGTAAACTCTGCTCTGCAGTTAACGCTGAAATACAATACATTTTCCAAGTAGGTACGAGTAGAAGGTAAACAAAAGGTTGAAGGTACAGTGGGAAACATGGATGTGAAAACTTTATATAATGATGAGCTACTACAGTAGCCAAACTGGTATAATTGCTTATGAGTTGATGTTGAGATATTCTATTCACAAGCGGCAGGCCTGTCTGGTAATTTGTGATTTTAATCTTAACCCTTCGAGTAGCGGCATAATTTTATGGCAAACCGCGGCAATTAACTGGAATTTCTTGCAATTTCGCCGCGCTCGACAAAAAGTACTATAACTATGGAACTACTATAGCAATCATAAAAAGAATAACGGTGCAATGATCGCATTGAAATTTCATATATAGAATATTGATATCTCATTTTGTAAAATAATTAGATAATTATGAATAAATATGAGAAAATCGAAAAAGTGAAAAAACTCGGCATTTCTAACTTGTACTTGTCTTACGGAAAAATACGGAACCCTATTTAGAAATTTTAAATACTACAGTGATCTTTATTAGATTCTCTATCAAAGTTAATATTTCGTTTTGCTTATTTACTTACAAAAATATTTAGATATTAGCTCATAAAAACAATCAAAAATTTGATTTCCCGATTATTTTTTTTATGAATATGCCGAAATTTATTTACAAATACGCCGAAAACTTCATATATTTCAGCGAAAAACAAAATAATATGTATTTTGTCAACGAATTAGGCAGACATTTTGCATTTTTAGAGTTATTTATAGCAAAAAACTCGATAATTATTAATGACGCCATACCCAAATTTCAACTCAAAAAAACAGTTAAAATTATAATAAAATGTACATAAAATCACTGAATTCGGTTGATAAAGTGTTTTAGAATCAAATTTACTTACATTTCTATTCATATTACAACTGAAAACACTAAAAAAACACAAAAAACTTCACGACCCGATGTCTGGCAATGGCGACCAACCAGCGATGTTTGAATTTTACCAGAAATATCCATTAATTAAAATGACTTAATGAGATATTTGGCATGGATTTTAGGATGCGTTCGAATTAGAAAATAATATTCTGTGCGCTCCGGGAGCAAGCCGCCAATATTGTTCGTTACGTAGTCAACGGTGTTCTGATGTGCAACCAAATTTGGTCGTTACGTAGCCGAAGGGTTTAAGCCCTTCGGCTAGTATAGGTGTATAATTAAATAAGTCATTATAATTATATACCTATACTAGGTATAATATTTTTTCATAGTAATAAGAATAATAATAATAATAATTAAATAATGATTCTTTGTACTAATATTATAGAGAAGTAATGTTTGTAAGTTTGTATGTAGGGGGTAATCTCCAAAACTGCTGATCCGATTTCAAAAAATCTTTCACTAATGAAAGCTCCATTGTCGATGAGTGCTATAGGCTATATTTTATTGTGAAAAATATTGGTTTTCAATACGAAATCATGATATTTGTAAATCAAATCGGAGAAAAATGAGCTGGTGAGTTGCTTTATCGGCGTGCGCTGACGAAACGGTTTGATATATGTGAAAATAATGTATGACAAAAACATCAGCCTCAGAAATATCTATAAAAAAGTCAGCGACAGCATATATCCAACTTCTATATTCAAACTACAATAACTGGTTGTATGTCTTTAAAAAAAAGAAAAATAAGTAGGCAGTGTTTCTTGAAGACATCAGCAATAAAATAAGAATCCTTATCAAAATAAATTAATCCATTATCACGGGTGGTTAATAAAGATGAAATTAGCTATTAACTGTGAGTTTTAGGTGGTATAGTTATAGAGTTATCATGAAATTAGTGACGCGTGCAAACACTTCGAAATACCTAGCAGGCGGCGGCGACGGCTGCTGGCATAACAAGGTCAGCGTTCAGCGGAAGGCGGCACGGGTGGCGAGAAACAAGACGCGTACTTGTACGATATAGGTGGCGTGCATCTCAGGGGGACGTCTTGCATTATATATCTAAAGGTAGCGCCACAAAATGCAAATAATAGCCACCCTACTTAAATTAACAAATCAATTGGAAACTTTACACGAAGCGAAGCCGCGGGCAACAGCTAGTTTGTACATAAATTCAAGTCGAAACATGTGCAAAAACTAACAACTAACCTAATATTACATTATTAGTATAATTAATCGATTATATAGGGTATTAGATTCCTCAATGCCGTACTGCGTTTCGGCAGCTAGGATTTTACTGCGAAACGCAACGTGTAGATGGCACTCGTAGTTCCAAAAAAATATTAATCTCCTCTTATGTTCACCAGCCTAATAGATGGCCTTCTAAGCACGCCGTTACGGCTTGCTTCAAACGCCAACCTATATCAAATTAAAATAATAATGCAATAACCAAACGATTTTTTGAATCACACCTCTAATTATAATACCTACAGGTTTCAATACGTAATAATTACGCGATTTAATTTTTAACTATATTAATAGATGCCATCTAATCTCTGCGTATTATTTCTATGTTACCAGCCGATATAATACAAAATAAAAAAAAAAAACCTACCTCATTTTTTTAAATAAGTGCAGCAGCCATTTTATGTTGAAACTTAGAACGGGCTATCATAATTTAATGCATATACAAATTTTCGTGTTTGTGCTTTTGACAGTGGAGGAGTCCCCTCGAAGGTAGCCAACTCTGGGCGCAGCAGTCATGTCATTGAGAAACTTATAACGGGTTATCATAATTGAACGCGTATACAAAATTTCGTGTCTGTGCTGTTGACAGTTGAGGAGTCCCCTCGTCGGGAGATAACTGGGTAAAGAATCAGATCATGCTTACCGTTAAAAGCAACATGTAAATTTTCAACTTCATATGATAATATTTGAGGATTTCCCTAAATTCATCATGGATCACATCACCTGAACAGGATTTTGATAAAATTGGACCAATCTGGAAGTATATTCTTTAAAATATAAATAGAATTTTCCAAATCGATTCATGAATGACGGAGTTCTGAGGTAACAAACATAAAAAAAGATACACCCGAATTGATAACCTCCTCCTTGTTTTAAAGTCGGGTAATAATAAAAATGCAATAGATGATACTAATAATTGAATGTTATTATGCCTATCATTGGTTATACAATGGGATTTAAAAATATTGCTTACTAATAACAAGCGTTTACCTACAAATAATACTCTCAATCAAATTTTTACAATTTTAATATATTTTTTGGAATAATTTATATAGTGGTGTCACCTACGATTGCTTTGATAACTGCATTCCATCGAAAACGGACTGCATTGACCAATAGGTGTCTTTATCGTAAATGGTTTAATGACGTCATTATCGCTGACATCCAATCAAAGTACGTCACAAGTGGTGGACGCAAATTGGATATCAATTTCACATGGAGCTATTCAAAACGTTACGTTATAGAGTTAAGCATAAAATAAGAGTCTTTCAATTTGTACATGCACAATATTGAAACGTCTATCCAGAAAGATAGTTGACGCTTTTGGGAGTATTGTCGTTGTCAAAGTACTGCCGGTGGGGCACCCCAGAATGTGGTTTATAATGAGGCTAAATATTCGGGTGCTGCAGTCGCTGATGTATTTGCGAATTGCTTGTCATCAATGTTTCTAACGGAGGTACCAACCTTAGATGATGTCCTCCTTGAAGCGACTATTATGTCGGGCGAAGCGAATTCATCATGCGTCAACTTCTACAGTATCACTGATGTTCGGTTAGCAATACGCTTGATATTCGGTTTGCAAAACACAAGCTGAAATCAGCCCGCATCAGTCCCCACAAATGCTGACCATGTCCTATATTTTTAGTCTGATTCTAGGTAAAACTGCGTAATAATTATCTTTGAGCTTTATTGCACCATCTTTTCGCGGAGCCGTTCTCGCTCACTAATAATACGAGTTAAAACTTGTTGGCGCTTGCTTTATATGATATTTTTAACGCCACCCCTCATGCTTTTAAATTGTAAGCAATTAATTAATTATTATTATAGGGCAGCTAGTATTTTACGCCACATTCTATTTGTATAGTTACAAATAGATATATTTATTAATTTCACTTTTCCATGCATTGGTTTTTCTGTAATGTTGATTAGGAATAAACAAATAAATAAATAAAATATTTTTTGTGTCTGCGCTCCAACATCGCGACTGTCTCTTGGGAGAAATGTTCTCCAACCTTTTTAAATCATCCATTTACTTTAGACGTTACTTCTTCATTTGTAAAAAGAAACCTCGAAACCCTCTTTTGAGTTTTGGAATCGGCTGGTAGTGGTTTGGGACCAATTCTGGAGAACAGGGTTTACGATTTCAAACCCTGTATTACAAATTGCAATCAGCGACTAGGGCATTGTCTTGATAAATGGGATCCCCTTTCCTTAATTTTTCCGCTTTTTTACGATAGCGCCAGCCGACACTCGCAACACAAGGATAACGCAAAGCGTAGTGCGTTTACTCCATCGTTGCATTGCATTTACTCCACCATTTACCATACCTTTGCCTATTGACATGCATTTCAATACTATAACTCGACTGATTCAAGTTTAGTCTTCAAGGTTCAAGGGTGTCCATTACAAGAATGTAGCTTACCATTAAAATACTTCCATTTCTCACCTTGACAGTAGATTAGGTCAATGGTGGACCATAGGGATCAACGTACGACTGAAAATGAACCTTATCCACACATTTTGCCTGGTTGCATTTGCAAGTTCTTCTAATATCGAAATAAGCTACATCCGCATAGTTTAAGATAGGTAAATAGTGTGAGTGGAAGTATTTTTTTTTGTTCACAGGAAGATCTCGTTTGCCAACGGGAGAAAAACCAACAAATATTTAAATCCTCGTAGCGTCTACATGCGGTTACCAGTGGAAATATTCATCGACAAAAACCAACCTTTTATTTTGACCGACCGACGTTTTAAAAGTGGAAGCGATCTTAGTTTAAAATATCTTAGGTAGTTATCTTAATAACAGCGACACGGCACGGTGACATAGTGGTTAGGTCGCCTGATCTTGCATTGTTAGGTTCCAAGTTCGATTCACAGCTGAGTCTCGATTTTCCGTTAGGATAAAATTAACGGAATTGCATTTCAATTCTGTCGATCGAGTGCAATAACAAGACACACACACGTTACACGCGTCCATACATATAAACACTTCATAGTAGGGTTGGTTGTAAGAGTTTGTATCTTATGATAAAATCGCCTATTAAGAAATTTCACATTAAAGACTAGGAACAAACAAGAAACAATCTATGATACACGTTATAGAGAAATCTGCGGCCTCCAATGATTAAGACGTATAGAGTGACTCTAAATTAGTGAGAATTCTTGGTAAACATAATACTCCAAACCATTGTATATTTGATCCTCATCTTAAGACAGATGAGTATGCCCACGAACTTTGCTAAAGATGAGATTAAAAACAGAGAAAAAAGAATTGTGGATAGACATGTACCTTGTTGAATTCCAGCTGTTAGGTTAACCAATTCAACGCACTTTTAAGCGTTGCTGATACAAATGTTTGTTATTATAAAAGTATTTTATTTACCCAAATGTTAATTAAATTAATTAAGAGTGTGAGGTTGGAGACTGTCTACGCAGCGTGGCGGTGACTTCCGTGGAATCTATTAAAGGGATTAACCGTCCATCCGATGAAGTCAGCCGGATAGATGGCTGGTTTGAGTATATACCTTCGCGACTCTTTACCCTCGCGGTTCCCTCATCAACGCGAAACCCCTTCCCATTCCACTTAATCTACCACCGTAAGACCCTCCCCTCTTCCTACCCATCACGCTCGCGGAACGCTCAGACTTTTAATCCTTTTCCAGAGTACCTATATCTAGCTAGTGCATTGTGTCAGATTTAGGTTGCAATAAAGTACAATCGTATAGTATTTTAAAAACACATAATAACATTACTTAATATAATTTATCTATAACAATTTTTAAATTTCCTTGGAAATTTGTAATAAAGAAAAAAATTTGTTCACTGAGAAAAATATTGGATTGAATTTCTTACCTTACTATTTTGTTATTACAGTTTTATACAGAATAATGATGTTTCAATCGTAATTTTGTTAAATTACGAGGAATTTTGTTGTAACTTAATTACTCGATTATATGTATCAACATTTTCCTTACGAATACGGAAATAACAGTATACTGTAGATTTAACTTGATTCATGTGTCCGACTATAACCGTACTTACCTATACACTACAGGCTATCATGTTATAATATGTACTTACCTATACACTACAGGCTGTCACTTGCCGTACTTACCTATACACTACAGGCTGTCATGTTATAATATCATGAATAATATTCATGTTTTTATTTTATTAGCATTAAGTACGTTAATTTCTATGTAAATATTATCAAGGGGGTGGCTTTCTGTGCCGACTAATCCTTATCAATATAGCAGATAATGCAGCAGATATATTATTAAATGGTCACTAAAGTTGCACTGAAAGTCACCCTATCATAATCTCCAGCAGGTAAGCCTTAGGCTTTGCTGGATTTTATACAAAGCTGTATTTTATAAAATGGTTATTAAATATAAAATAAAAAAATAAAAATAAAATGTTAGAAGCGAGATCCGGTCGCGACGTTATGAAATAATATTATGTTTTAACATAACGACACGGTAACTACCGTCACGCCATCACCGTTACGCGTCATGTTAATTCATAAGTATAGACCAGAGTCCGAGTTACATACGTAATCCTTGATAAAACATGCGTATTTCCGTATATTAGGGGAAGGGGGCCAAAGCGGGCACCTTAAAAGAAGTTTATATAATTTTTATTAGGAATGACCTACTGCAACCTTTTTTTTATCTTGAGAAGCTTGATTTGAGGCTTTTGAATAACGTTTGTTAAAAAAATGTCAAAACGCTAAAAACAAAAAAAATATAAGGCAAATTGCTAAACTCTTATATGCCCGCTTTGTTCGAAGGTGGGAGCCTAAAGCAGGCACGTGTTTTTTCGACACTAAGTAATTGCTATCAAGAAAGAAACTCGAAGGTTTGAGATAAGTAAAAGTAAATACAACCAAAACACGATAAGATACATACTTAAAACCGAATGATTAGTAATAATAACATACAATACACAAAAATAGAGTAAACAAGAGTAAACTTAGAGTAAACATAAAGTAACAAAATATATATTTTGCACAAATTTTAAACCCGTGCTCGCAGGCGAACAGGATGACTGCAGCAAGGTGAGAGGGGAGCGGGGTTTACCCACGCGGTAAGAGAGAACGCCAATTGTTTAAATGACTGAATACACGAGGGTGCCCACTTTAGGCACTATGCTCGCTTTAGACCCCCTTGCCATACGTCGTTGTATTTTTCTCAGTGTTCACTTTAAGTTTTTATCGTGGATTTCATATTTTAACTTCTTATTTTTCTTCATCAGCGCGCATTCGCCCGGCGTGCATACGCCTCTCCAATCACTCTCCATCCAGATCGGCTGTCCGTTTCCCTCATCCAGACCGGTCCAGCTGTCTCTTTAATGGGGGAGCTAATGGGCCCTTGCTGAGTTGGCCACGAAGACCCATTCTGTTCAGGGTCGGTCACACTCACGGGTCAACACCCATCCGATGGCCTCCACGCATGGGGTGCGAGCCTGGGTAGGACACTGGGTCAACCAGTCTCCCCTGGGAATCATTCGTTAAAACATTGATTAAACAATGAACGCTCCTGGGCGGTCTGCGCACCGAGCGGCGCAAGCCAATCGATTGTGCTCTCCGACTAACAGTCGGGGGAGTCTGGGAACTGTATTGTTTCCTATAGAGCTGGAGTGGTTGCCTACCTTACGGCGACTGCTCTTGAAATGACCATTGGCCATCCGATCCCGGTTCAGAGTCGGGCAAAGGACGCCTTGGTCCGCGATAGATTCGGTGCACACCGTTTCACCGCTTCGTAAGGGAGAGGACCGTGCAAGCGACCTCGAACTCGGAACCAATCGAGAGACCGGAGAAATCTGGTCACAATTAGAAGTGAGGGCGCGAGTATCTCGAGCCCGCCGGGTTTATTCCTGGCTCACTCGCGGTAAGGCGTTGGACTCTCACGGGTTGTGACGTAGCTGGACGTAGAATTGTACTGTCCAAAGTCTTCTACGTTCACTGCAGGGCGACAGAACGACTAATAGTTAAAACGTCCTGTGGTGACGGGCTCGCCCGTTGTAGTCGACACCGCAAGATGTCTCTTTAATGGGAGCTAACGGGCCCATGATGAGGTGGCCACGATGACCCATGTGTTCAGGGTCGGTCACACTCACGGGTCAACACCCATCCGATGGCCTCCACGCATGGGGTGCGAACCTGGGTAGGACACTGGGTCAACCAGTCTCCCCTGGGAATCAAACCTCTGGCGCTCCTGGACGGTCTGCGCACCGAGCGGCGCAAGCCAATCGATGGTGCTCTCCGACTAACAGTCGGGGGAGTCTGGGAACTGTATTGTTTCCTATAGAGCTGGAGTGGTTGCCTACCTTACGGCGACTGCTCTTGAAATGACCATTGGCCATCCGATCCCGGTTCAGAGTCGGGCAAAGGACGCCTTGGTCCGCGATAGATTCGGTGCACACCGTTTCACCGCTTCGTAAGGGAGAGGACCGCGCAAGCGACCTCGAACTCGGAACCAATCGAGAGACCGGAGAAATCTGGTCACAATTGGAAGCAAGGGCGCGAGTGTCGGCCCGCCAGGTAACATACTCGCTATCTCGCGGTAAAGGCGTTGGCTTCTTGCGGGTTGTGGCGTAGCTAGACGTCGGACTTGTTATGTCCAAAGTCTTCTACGCTCACTGCACGGTCGATAGAAAGAAGAATCGTTAAAACGTCCTGCGGTGACGGGTTCGCCCGTTGTGGTTGACATCTCAATATGTCTCTTTAATGTCATCAGACCATCGGGCCGGTGGTCTGCCCACACTTCTTCTGCCTAGCCGGGGTCTCCACTCCAAAACGCGCTTGCTCCACCGTTCGTCGTGTCGTCGGGCCACATGGCCGGCCCAAGCCCATTTCAGCTTGGCCACTCTTTGACCCACGTCGACCACCTTCGTGCGCTGTCTGATGAGCTCGTTTCGGATTCGATCGCGCAACGGTATGCCGAGCATGACTCGCTCAATGTTACGCTGCACCACCTTAAGCTCGTGGATCAACCCAGCAGTCAGTGTCCATGTCTCACAAGCATACGTCATAGCCGGTAACACGCACTGATTGAACACCATCGTCTTGAGCGATCGGGGAATTCTGGACTTCAGCACGAAGCTCAGCTTTCCGAAGACTGCCCATCCCAATTGTTTTCTTCGCTTTATCTCTGCCATCATCGAGTCCCGGCCGATCTTTATCACCTGTCCTAGGTATGTGTACTCTTGCACCTGCTCCAGCGGTTGTCCATTCAATGAAATGAGATTCGGTGTGAGATCGGCTTTCGCCATAACCTTTGTCTTGTCCATGTTCATCTTAAGACCCGTTCGCAGGGACGTGTGATATAGTTGCTCCAGCATGAGTTGTAGGTCTTCGGCAAATTCCGCGATTATAACTATATCATCCGCGTAGCGCAGGTGGTTGAGATACACGCGGTCAACGTTAATTCCCTTGCTACTCCAGGTCCAATGTCTTGAATATATCCTCCATAGCGTTGGTGAACAGCTTAGAGGATATAACGTCACCTTGTCGGACTCCTTTTTGGACTGGTATGGGGTCTGTTAGCTCTTTCAGCTGTACGGTCATTGTTGCCGCTTTGTACAAGCTGTTCAAGATCTGTATATACCGGTAGTCTATGTGACATCGATGTAGCGATTCGGTGACTGCCCAGTGTTCTATGGAGTCGAATGCTTTCTCATATTTTAACTACCAAAGGAAATAGAGTTATTGTTTTTTTTACTTTAACTTTGACTATTCGTTAAAGTAGCTTGCGTAACGAAAGTGAGTGGACGGTGACCGTTGCTTCGCGGCGCGGTGCGGCGACGTCGATCCCCCGTCGAACTACACCCCAGCTCCGCGCATACAACTTTTATAGACGCTAAAGCTTTTAGTGTCTGATGCTCGGTGCCTCGTCCGTCCGCGCGATGCTCGGCGCTGGAAAGTTTTTGTTTTACATGATTATTTCATTAAAAGAGCGAGCGAGAGGCGATGGCAAAGGATTGCGGCGGCCGCCGCCGCCGGGGGGAGCGAACGGGAAAAGGTCTCAGGAAGGGAGGGGGAAATTCCAAAAATGGTCGCGCTCCGTCAAAGGTCGGCTTTATTGAAATAAATGCCGTCCTAAGCCAACACGATACGAGGCAAAACTAGCGAA
The DNA here is from genome assembly GCA_944548615.1 of Micropterix aruncella. Lineage (NCBI taxonomy): Eukaryota > Metazoa > Arthropoda > Insecta > Lepidoptera > Micropterigidae > Micropterix > Micropterix aruncella. Next base: position 24,439,395 of record OX155954.1, on the reverse strand, counting down.
TCAACCTGTTTAGTATATTTATCGGAGGCGTCCTGCGAATATTTATGAGACGGCGACCTGCCTTCATTTTAAAGTTTGGCAGTGATTTTGAAGGCTTTTGCAAATGGGTACGAAAAGGATATAGGATAACGGAAAGGTTGGATGTAATTTAGATCGCCCGAAGGTAAAATGTTAATTATGTTTGGTGATCACGTCAGTATATGAAGTACATATAGTAGGAGGCAAAGACGGCATACATAATTGCCCACATATACATTGACCGTCTTATGTCGATATATTTAATTTAAATAAATTGTATTATTAATAATAATTTGATAAATGGCTGTTTTATTCTTTTCTTATTTCAATTATATAAAAAAAATATATTTTAACTTTTAACATGGATATTTAATGTATAGGTAATTGTATTTTTAGACTATTTCAATTTGATTCTTTAACTGTTTATTGCGGTATTATTTTTCCATTTATTGCGATTCATTAATAATAATTATTTATTATTTTTGTATTTATTACGATATAATTTTTATTAATAATATTTAATTTGGTTATTTCGCCATTTATTGCAATGTAATTTTTCCATCCGTAATACTTACGTGTTATTAAAATTCCTCTACTACCTATCTTATTATAAAGTTTAGAATGTGTATGTTTTAGATATTATTTTCGTAGAGTGACAGACTAAAAGACGCATTTACATATTAATGACTTTGTTTTTAGATTTTTTTAATAAACTTGTACCTACAGTGTTTATTAGTTTTTTAAAAGTATTTGATGCCTAGAATATTTTTAAACTTATGTAGTTTAAAGTATGAACAAACCACTGTTTACTTGGTACACTTGCCTTCGTAGGGGCCTAGGGCTAGTTAAGCGGCGTTGATTTGAAAAAAAAATGTTGTCTGCGGTGCTCTCTATTTTGCTACTATTTACAATTAAGCCTCTAGTGTTATTGTTATAACGTACTTCAGTTAAAAAATGTGTTTTTCTTTAAATAAATAAAAAAAGTGTCACTGAATTCTCAAATATTGTAAGGAGACCTCATTTACACTTACCTACACAGTAACCAAGTAGAAAGAATATGAAAGTTATTCGCAAGGAGATTAAATAATTGGAAAAATATAGCCTTCAAGCCTACCAGAAGAAACTCGAGCATCTGCATTTAAATCAGAGGTACCAACATTTTTTGTCCCGTAGACCACTTGCTATTTTCCGTAGACCCCCTTCTTGCATAATTTTGAATTTTCCTCAACTTACTAACTAAAAATAAGTTTTTAACAGCTGGCACAGTACTGATCACTTAAATAAGGTTTTTAGTAAAGTGGACAGTTTTAAACAATAAAAACCACGTACATCATTTAGTTGTTAATGTCTAAACGTCCACTACAGAAAGTACGGAGCAATTGAGAAAGCCGCACATAACTGCACATTTAACACTATCTCGCTTGCTCATTCATGTGACGCGTATATCATACTCTCTCACACGAGTACCCATTGAAATGCATTTCTCCCATATCTCACTTGCGTGTCCCCCCGTTAGTCATGTTCCCCGTCCTCGCTAGCCTCCTCAATCGACTAAAGATGCAATTTGAGTAGAGTGTTAATTTCCTTTCATGATTATAAGTTATAAGTTTAAAGTACTATGCTGTACAAACAATCTGTTTTAAAAGTAATACGACATTTACGGATCGCCTAAATGTTTATGCTGACTTGCCTAGATGGGCACCCCTAACAAGTACCCATATTGACATCTCGTGCACCCCGACTATTTTTCTCGCTGATATTGAACCCCTGCAATTAGAAATCGACCACTCGGTGTCCATACAGACCTTTTTGGGAATCACTGATTTAGATCCTCTGCACACGCGACATGGCCCTTTTGAACAGTATGTACTATAGCTGTGCTATAGTTGGTGATATAGTCTGCGCTATAGTGAATGGTCAACTGGACTGCATGGTTGCAATCACTCCATACGAGGCGACCCCATGTGCCCAAATGCAATACAAACCATAGGAAAAAATCTACCATCAACCGCATTATGGATGTCTACATCTGCAAATTTAGTGGCCGTAAAATATTTACACAAGTAATTGCGGGGAATACTCGCCACTTTAGGTTAACAGTAATAGTCCTAGTCATATTTTATTAATTCCAGAATGTACATACTGTGGAATACGTCATTTTACATTTGATAGAACTAATTCACAACTTCATTACGGGTACATTTTTTTTGTAAAGGCAAGGCACCTATGGATCTATTATAAAAATCAAAATCGAATAGTCTCAAATAACTAAAAATTAAACACAACATTTTAAAAATAATCTATTAATACGTTTTTTAAAAAAGTCAACCAAATTTTTAAAATAATCAGTTAATAAACAATAAGTTTAATCAGTTAAGTAACAAAATAGATTTGATAAATAGTAAATTATCCTTTAAAAACTAAGACGGCCTTGTCAAATTCATACAAAATATAGAGAACTTGAATGGTTAGGTTTCTTTTTATGCTTTTATTAAACGCAACCTCTTGAAGTATTTTAATTTCTGCTGGCAACGAATTGAAAAATGTAAACCCAAAATATAAACATGACTTTTGGTATTAAGTTAGCCGCACTTTGGAAATCACTACATTATTTTTATTGCGAGTGTTATGTTCATGCAGATTCGAATGTTTTCCCTCATTTTTCAAAGTTGCTTTTACATAAATGAATCACTGATATATAAATTCTAATTTAAATGTATTTTTTAAAACATCGGAGCACAGGAGCGTCTTTTTTTAACCCAAATATCGTCCTGAGAGCTTGCTTTGCAGTATAAAAATACGATAACTATCTGGTGCATTACCCCACGTTAAGGTACCATAAGCTATCTCGAATGAAAGCACGCATAGTATGTGCTCATTGCAGCTTGTTCTCCGGCTAGAAATTTGATTTTACGTATGGAATAAATAGCAGGACACACTTCCTTCGATAGCCTCTCGATATGTGGACTCCAGTTTAATTTCTGATCTATTGTAATACTCAGTTCACCTAACGAACAGTTATCACAAGAAAACTATTGGCAATATTATTTTATTTTATGTAACTGGCATTGTTTATATTTATACATTTATTTGTATGTACCTATATTTATATGTGATCGTTTAAGATGTTAATTTTTTGATCTTATTTCTCTCTCTTAATGTAATTATTTTTTCCTTCAAGATTCTTTAGTCGGTGAAAATTTTGGTCATCTTATTAGTCAAACGATTAAATCAAATAACTGTATACTGGAAGACAGTATATTTACAAATAAATGAAATGAAATGGAATATCGGTACGCAGCTTATTTTGAAGACTATCTCGAGATCTCTAGATGTTTCTTTCGAAGATATATGTTCAACATCAGCATAGTGGAAATTGGCACATAAGTAAATTATCTGATATAATAGTTGTAGAAATTGGCTATCTGACATAATAGTAGTAGAAATTGGTTATCTGACATAATAGTAGTAGAAGTTACTTATGTGCCAATTTCTTCTACTAATTTTATTATTCATATGCCGTCTGAAAAATCGAGTTTTCCCTCCTCCCCTATAATATGAGAATAATACGTCGACTTTGAACATGCAAATCGGGAGCAATCTTGGGGGGTGATTTCGATTCGGTAGATAAAATGTCGTATACGAGGTGACGTCACGGCGACGTAATTGTCTCTCGATTTACATTTGAAATTCTAACGTGGAATGCCCAAGTGATAGAGATATGACGTCATCTCGAATTAAACATTTTGTCTATCGGTTCAAAAATTCAGCCCCTGCTCGGCCCGAATTGGCGCTCCTGGCTAGCATCAGCAACAGCAACAGGCGCAGGCAGCTTGACGAGGGTGAGAATGCGAACAGTCGTTTGCCCCGGGGCAGCAGACGCAAGACGCGCGGGAGAGGGGGGTGGAGTGGGGGGGGGGGGGGCAACTTCGTTAAAATTGGATACCCCTTATATTAACCACATCTCAACGAAGCGAACACTCAATCGAAATTATATATTGTCTAAATGATTCTATCATACTGTCTGACCACTGCATAATAGAGTAAGCGACCTAACCAAATGAATCGAGAATAATTATCAAATTAAAATTACCATTGTTCTAGTTGAATATTTGAATTTTTATAAATAAAGGGTTTTGGAGAAGACCGATTGACGATAATTAAAAAAAAATGTTATTTCATTTTAAAAACTAATATGACCTTTAAGACCTTCTGTGAGAAAAAACGTACTTTGTCTGTAAACCAAATATTGTTGAGTTTTAAAAATATACATTTTACTTAAATTTATACCTAATACAAAAGTACCTACCTCATCTTAAAAAGTAAAATTGACAAAGTTCTTCCCCGTAACCTTTCAAATAGAGGAGACTGTCGGATGCTGGCCATAGCACCTTGAAACACTTTGCAATTCTCATATTTCCATCAGATTCTAGTGGTCAAATGATACTGATATTCTGTGAAACACCCGTTTTTTTTTTTTGGAATCTCGCTGTTATTTAAACTACTTGAACACTTACGAAGTACAAGCCGACCAGCGAATCGCCATATGCTTAGATGTCACTGAACTGAAACAAGTAGAATACACAAAAATTTCTTGGGGTACATATCGATACTAACATAAAGTGGAACCAACATTGCGAGTTGCTCACCCCAAAGATAACTCTTGCGTGTTTTGCCCCTGGAAATAATAATAGAACTTTCTCAAGTGAGAAAATAACTTAGATCATTTATTATAGGTATTTCGAGTCTCTCTATTATAGGTATATCGATATTACAATATTACAAAAAACAAGATTTCAAAACTACGGTTAAATTGAATATTACAGGGTGATATTTGTAAGGGTAACAAAACTCACAGTAAATAATCTTTATGTATATAATTTTGGTAAACTTTTATAGCAGCAATTTAAAACCTCAACAAAAGCAGAATATTCATAAATATACCACCAAGTATCTACACCATTTTGTTTTACCATCTAATGTAATATGTACAGGAAAGTAATATATACAGGCGAACTCCTCAATGTGGAAGTATTTTTTTATTATAATGTACTCACAAATAGTAATTTAGAAAGTTACAATTTTATTTTCGATGTCTCGAAAATTAATTAAAATAATACCTTATTGTAAATTATTTTTTAAAAATAAATGAATATTATGTTCGATTCAAGGAACTACGAACATTTTTATTTAATTATGATTAGGAATGTAATATGTAACTAAACAGTTTTTCGACATTTAAATAATTGAAAATGTATATTATACGAGTGTAATTACTATTAAAATAATAAAATTTTATTTTTTTATTATTATGTTGATATTTATTTTATTATTTTGATATGTTGTATCCCAGTGACTATTTAAAATTTCTATCGATTGTAAATTTTATTATCTAATATATGAAGTTAAAATCACATATGAATATTTTTTTTTCTTTGGAAATATAGTAAAATAATTTTATTGAATTGTATGTTGCTTTATTTAAAAGAAATTTGGGGGAATTAATATAATACTGATAATATATATTTTTTTTAGAACAAATCTTGTGAAAATATTGTACACCTAATGAGTAGATTATGCGAAAATATGTTATTCTACTATGTATGTACCGTAATTGACAATAAAAAGTCGATTCAAACACGCTACGCCATGCTTGATAACGTATGAAGAATAATGGTGTAGGACCATTACAGGCAAGTCAAGCGTCGTTGCCAAATTTGCGTTTCGCCTAGTGAAATATCTCGTACACACTGCATGTGTGGAGCAGTTTGACTGCCAAAACGCTAAAAGTCGTCAATTATCTAGCATTGTCCTTATCGATTGTATGAAGCGTCATTATCGACCATTATGTATATATATATATATATATATATATATATATATATATATATATATATATATATATATAGAATTGATCAATAAGATGATTATAAAGTAAATAATTATAAAAGCCACTTACATCGTGACGAAGGATTCCCTTGATCGGATTCGGGAATGCTTTAGGTGTTAACGAGAATGATGAATGCCTCTCACTTGCGGAAAGAGGAGTAGGTTTAAGTTGGGCCCATTTTTCAACTAGTAAACGCTCACCCTTCATCCAATTATCTCAAAAATTAAGCTACAATCCTTCTTTATACGTAAACTCACTCAATTTCCTATTATTTCAGGGGAAATAACAAGACAAGACGAGCTACTTGACAGATGGAAGAATTTAAAATTTCGAATTTCGTTTTTTTATTTTCTAAAGGTGCGATATAAAGAAGCTGCGATCAATATTCAGCTGAAAACTTAAAACTAAAAGCGTGACATGCCCTCATATCAATGAAAGGAAGCAGTCAGCTCTTTACTATTAGTTGGAAAGATTACCTTTAACCTAAATGGATTATTTACAATGAACGAAACATAAAATATGTAAAAATTCAATATTTTGAAATATTTGATAGTTTTGTGTATATATTCTTTTTAGAATTGATCAATAAGATGATTATAAAGTAAATAATTATAAAAGCCACTTACATCGTGACGAAGGATTCCCTTGATCGGATTCGGGAATGCTTTAGGTGTTAACGAGAATGATGAATTGTTAACGAGAATGATGAATGCCTCTCACTTGCGGAAAGAGGAGTAGGTTTAAGTTGGGCCCATTTTTCAACTAGTAAACGCTCACCCTTCATCCAATTATCTCAAAAATTAAGCTACAATCCTTCTTTATACGTAAACTCACTCAATTTCCTATTATTTCAGGGGAAATAACAAGACAAGACGAGCTACTTGACAGATGGAAGAATTTAAAATTTCGAATTTCGTTTTTTTATTTTCTAAAGGTGCGATATAAAGAAGCTGCGATCAATATTCAGCTGAAAACTTAAAACTAAAAGCGTGACATGCCCTCATATCAATGAAAGGAAGCAGTCAGCTCTTTCCTATTAGTTGGAAAGATTACCTTTAACCTAAATGGATTATTTACAATGAACGAAACATAAAATATGTAAAAATTCAATATTTTGAAATATTTGATAGTTTTGTGTATATATTCTTTTTAGAATTGATCAATAAGATGATTATAAAGTAAATAATTATAAAAGCCACTTACATCGTGACGAAGGATTCCCTTGATCGGATTCGGGAATGCTTTAGGTGTTAACGAGAATGATGAATGCCTCTCACTTGCGGAAAGAGGAGTAGGTTTAAGTTGGGCCCATTTTTCAACTAGTAAACGCTCACCCTTCATCCAATTATCTCAAAAATTAAGCTACAATCCTTCTTTATACGTAAACTCACTCAATTTCCTATTATTTCAGGGGAAATAACAAGACAAGACGAGCTACTTGACAGATGGAAGAATTTAAAATTTCGAATTTCGTTTTTTTATTTTCTAAAGGTGCGATATAAAGAAGCTGCGATCAATATTCAGCTGAAAACTTAAAACTAAAAGCGTGACATGCCCTCATATCAATGAAAGGAAGCAGTCAGCTCTTTCCTATTAGTTGGAAAGATTACCTTTAACCTAAATGGATTATTTACAATGAACGAAACATAAAATATGTAAAAATTCAATATTTTGAAATATTTGATAGTTTTGTGTATATATTCTTTTTAGAATTGATCAATAAGATGATTATAAAGTAAATAATTATAAAAGCCACTTACATCGTGACGAAGGATTCCCTTGATCGGATTCGGGAATGCTTTAGGTGTTAACGAGAATGATGAATGCCTCTCACTTGCGGAAAGAGGAGTAGGTTTAAGTTGGGCCCATTTTTCAACTAGTAAACGCTCACCCTTCATCCAATTATCTCAAAAATTAAGCTACAATCCTTCTTTATACGTAAACTCACTCAATTTCCTATTATTTCAGGGGAAATAACAAGACAAGACGAGCTACTTGACAGATGGAAGAATTTAAAATTTCGAATTTCGTTTTTTTATTTTCTAAAGGTGCGATATAAAGAAGCTGCGATCAATATTCAGCTGAAAACTTAAAACTAAAAGCGTGACATGCCCTCATATCAATGAAAGGAAGCAGTCAGCTCTTTCCTATTAGTTGGAAAGATTACCTTTAACCTAAATGGATTATTTACAATGAACGAAACATAAAATATGTAAAAATTCAATATTTTGAAATATTTGATAGTTTTGTGTATATATTCTTTTTAGAATTGATCAATAAGATGATTATAAAGTAAATAATTATAAAAGCCACTTACATCGTGACGAAGGATTCCCTTGATCGGATTCGGGAATGCTTTAGGTGTTAACGAGAATGATGAATGCCTCTCACTTGCGGAAAGAGGAGTAGGTTTAAGTTGGGCCCATTTTTCAACTAGTAAACGCTCACCCTTCATCCAATTATCTCAAAAATTAAGCTACAATCCTTCTTTATACGTAAACTCACTCAATTTCCTATTATTTCAGGGGAAATAACAAGACAAGACGAGCTACTTGACAGATGGAAGAATTTAAAATTTCGAATTTCGTTTTTTTATTTTCTAAAGGTGCGATATAAAGAAGCTGCGATCAATATTCAGCTGAAAACTTAAAACTAAAAGCGTGACATGCCCTCATATCAATGAAAGGAAGCAGTCAGCTCTTTCCTATTAGTTGGAAAGATTACCTTTAACCTAAATGGATTATTTACAATGAACGAAACATAAAATATGTAAAAATTCAATATTTTGAAATATTTGATAGTTTTGTGTATATATTCTTTTTAGAATTGATCAATAAGATGATTATAAAGTAAATAATTATAAAAGCCACTTACATCGTGACGAAGGATTCCCTTGATCGGATTCGGGAATGCTTTAGGTGTTAACGAGAATGATGAATGCCTCTCACTTGCGGAAAGAGGAGTAGGTTTAAGTTGGGCCCATTTTTCAACTAGTAAACGCTCACCCTTCATCCAATTATCTCAAAAATTAAGCTACAATCCTTCTTTATACGTAAACTCACTCAATTTCCTATTATTTCAGGGGAAATAACAAGACAAGACGAGCTACTTGACAGATGGAAGAATTTAAAATTTCGAATTTCGTTTTTTTATTTTCTAAAGGTGCGATATAAAGAAGCTGCGATCAATATTCAGCTGAAAACTTAAAACTAAAAGCGTGACATGCCCTCATATCAATGAAAGGAAGCAGTCAGCTCTTTCCTATTAGTTGGAAAGATTACCTTTAACCTAAATGGATTATTTACAATGAACGAAACATAAAATATGTAAAAATTCAATATTTTGAAATATTTGATAGTTTTGTGTATATATTCTTTTTAGAATTGATCAATAAGATGATTATAAAGTAAATAATTATAAAAGCCACTTACATCGTGACGAAGGATTCCCTTGATCGGATTCGGGAATGCTTTAGGTGTTAACGAGAATGATGAATGCCTCTCACTTGCGGAAAGAGGAGTAGGTTTAAGTTGGGACCATTTTTCAACTAGTAAACGCTCACCCTTCATCCAATTATCTCAAAAATTAAGCTACAATCCTTCTTTATACGTAAACTCACTCAATTTCCTATTATTTCAGGGGAAATAACAAGACAAGACGAGCTACTTGACAGATGGAAGAATTTAAAATTTCGAATTTCGTTTTTTTATTTTCTAAAGGTGCGATATAAAGAAGCTGCGATCAATATTCAGCTGAAAACTTAAAACTAAAAGCGTGACATGCCCTCATATCAATGAAAGGAAGCAGTCAGCTCTTTCCTATTAGTTGGAAAGATTACCTTTAACCTAAATGGATTATTTACAATGAACGAAACATAAAATATGTAAAAATTCAATATTTTGAAATATTTGATAGTTTTGTGTATATATTCTTTTTAGAATTGATCAATAAGATGATTATAAAGTAAATAATTATAAAAGCCACTTACATCGTGACGAAGGATTCCCTTGATCGGATTCGGGAATGCTTTAGGTGTTAACGAGAATGATGAATGCCTCTCACTTGCGGAAAGAGGAGTAGGTTTAAGTTGGGCCCATTTTTCAACTAGTAAACGCTCACCCTTCATCCAATTATCTCAAAAATTAAGCTACAATCCTTCTTTATACGTAAACTCACTCAATTTCCTATTATTTCAGGGGAAATAACAAGACAAGACGAGCTACTTGACAGATGGAAGAATTTAAAATTTCGAATTTCGTTTTTTTATTTTCTAAAGGTGCGATATAAAGAAGCTGCGATCAATATTCAGCTGAAAACTTAAAACTAAAAGCGTGACATGCCCTCATATCAATGAAAGGAAGCAGTCAGCTCTTTCCTATTAGTTGGAAAGATTACCTTTAACCTAAATGGATTATTTACAATGAACGAAACATAAAATATGTAAAAATTCAATATTTTGAAATATTTGATAGTTTTGTGTATATATTCTTTTTAGAATTGATCAATAAGATGATTATAAAGTAAATAATTATAAAAGCCACTTACATCGTGACGAAGGATTCCCTTGATCGGATTCGGGAATGCTTTAGGTGTTAACGAGAATGATGAATGCCTCTCACTTGCGGAAAGAGGAGTAGGTTTAAGTTGGGCCCATTTTTCAACTAGTAAACGCTCACCCTTCATCCAATTATCTCAAAAATTAAGCTACAATCCTTCTTTATACGTAAACTCACTCAATTTCCTATTATTTCAGGGGAAATAACAAGACAAGACGAGCTACTTGACAGATGGAAGAATTTAAAATTTCGAATTTCGTTTTTTTATTTTCTAAAGGTGCGATATAAAGAAGCTGCGATCAATATTCAGCTGAAAACTTAAAACTAAAAGCGTGACATGCCCTCATATCAATGAAAGGAAGCAGTCAGCTCTTTCCTATTAGTTGGAAAGATTACCTTTAACCTAAATGGATTATTTACAATGAACGAAACATAAAATATGTAAAAATTCAATATTTTGAAATATTTGATAGTTTTGTGTATATATTCTTTTTAGAATTGATCAATAAGATGATTATAAAGTAAATAATTATAAAAGCCACTTACATCGTGACGAAGGATTCCCTTGATCGGATTCGGGAATGCTTTAGGTGTTAACGAGAATGATGAATGCCTCTCACTTGCGGAAAGAGGAGTAGGTTTAAGTTGGGCCCATTTTTCAACTAGTAAACGCTCACCCTTCATCCAATTATCTCAAAAATTAAGCTACAATCCTTCTTTATACGTAAACTCACTCAATTTCCTATTATTTCAGGGGAAATAACAAGACAAGACGAGCTACTTGACAGATGGAAGAATTTAAAATTTCGAATTTCGTTTTTTTATTTTCTAAAGGTGCGATATAAAGAAGCTGCGATCAATATTCAGCTGAAAACTTAAAACTAAAAGCGTGACATGCCCTCATATCAATGAAAGGAAGCAGTCAGCTCTTTCC